>SJYX01014549.1:1639-106419 GCA_006410675.1 Oreotragus oreotragus
CCAAAGTACTGGAGTTTCAGCTTTAGCATCATTCCTTCCAAAGAACACCCAGGGTTGATCTCCTTCAGAATGGACTGGTTGGATCTCCTTGCAGTCCAAGGGACTCTCAAGAGTCTTCTCCAACACCACAGTTCAAAAGCATCAATTTTCAGTGCTCAGCTTTCTTCACAGTCCAACTCTCACATCCATACATGACCACTGGAAAAACCATATTACTTCTTTCTTATACCCTAATGTCTTCCCCCATTCTCTCTCTTTTTTCTTTTTCTGACTGTAAGTCGTAATATTTTTTTTTATATAGATCTATCCTCAGGTTCAACATCCCTGTCGTCTACTGTGTCCAGTCTCCTGTTAAACGCATGCAACTGAGGACTCAATTTCAGATATTGTATATTAAGGTTCTAAAATTTTCATTTAATTCTTTTTATAGGGTCTATTTCTCCACTGAAATGTTATATCCATTTTATCCATCTTTCCCCCTCCCCTCTCTAACGTATTAATCACAGTTGTTTCAAAGCCCTTGTCCGTTAATTCAAATATTTAAATAGGTCAGCTTCTGTGCAGATTCTAAGCAGCTTCTTAACTGGATTATGATTTGAAAATCACTTTTTTCTACTTGTTTGCATGAATAGTAATTCTTATTGTCTGTGAAATGCATTGTTGATGCATTTTAGATGTTTTGGATTATGTTATCTTTCTCTGTTAAGAGCTGGCTCTCTGCAGTTGGGCATTTGCATGAGAGCAGGGGGCTATCCAGGTGGTTCAGTGGTAAAGAACCCGCCTGCACTGCAGGAGACGCAAGGGACATGGGTTCAAACCCTGGGCCTGCAAGATCCTCTGGAGAAGGGAATGGCAACCCACTCCAGTATTCTTGCCTGGAAAATCCCATGAACAGAGGAGCCTGGTGGGCTGCAGTCCACAGGGTCGCAAGGAGTGGGACATGACTGAGCACACACAGAACGTAGCAGGAGCCCAGGATGGTGCTGAAGATGCACACAGAGTTCCCTGGCACTTGCAGATTTCCCCTCCCGGGTAGAATCCCAGAGCCAGCACAGAGCTTATCATAGACCAGAATTCAGCTGCTCTGTTAGCCTTATTGAACACACAGTGAAAATGAGGCCCAAAGAGGAAAAGAGGCTTAACCAAAGTCAGAGTGAGGCGGGAGAAGGGGGCAGCAGAGGACGAGATGTGGAGTGGGACATGACTGAGCACACACAGAACGTAGCAGGAGCCCAGGATGGTGCTGAAGATGCACACAGAGTTCCCTGGCACTTGCAGATTTCCCCTCCCGGGTAGAATCCCAGAGCCAGCACAGAGCTTATCATAGACCAGAATTCAGCTGCTCTGTTAGCCTTATTGAACACACAGTGAAAATGAGGCCCAAAGAGGAAAAGAGGCTTAACCAAAGTCAGAGTGAGGCGGGAGAAGGGGGCAGCAGAGGACGAGATGGTTGGATGGCGTCACCGACTCAGTGGACATGCGTCTGAGCAAGCTCTGGGATATGGTGAAGGACGGGGAGGCCTGGCGTGCTGCAGTCCATGGGGTTGCAGAGTCAGACACACCTGAGCGGCTGAACAAGAACAGCAGAGGGAGGGAGGGGTGATGGGCCACGATCTCAGGCTCCTGCCTCCAGCTCTAGCTGTTTCCCCACATGGGAGCCTCCTTCCCCCCTCAGGGCCTCAGCGCTCCCATCTGACTCATGAGGCCCTGATATCCTAGGACCCCTTGACAACTCTTCATCAACTGGGAACGCACACGTGGCCATGTTCAGGAATGGGGATCAGGAGCCGGGCTCGAACATCTGGACAGCCCCCTGGGCTGTCACGGCCAGTGGCCAGAGCTGAGAGCCCATGCAGCCCGTCTGCAGTGGCTCCTCTGTGAGGGGGCCAGTCATTCCTCCTCAGGGCTAGCACTCAGAGCATCCAGCCACGCCACACTCTGTGGGTAAGCAGCTTGTCATAACCGGTCCCCAAAGCAGGTGGCCCTCTCCCTCATCCGCATTCTAATCATCCCATGCTGACACTTTGACCTCCTAAATCATTCTCATCTCCTTCTCACTGTCTCTACTCTAGTCCAGATTTTGGTCATCCCTGGCCTGGACTGCTGCAGTAGTCTCCCAGCTCATAGTCCCATGTCTGTCCTGGCTTAGGTCTGTCCAGTTCATTCTCCACTCTGCTTTCAGCACAGTCCTTTCAAAATGCTCAACTGAATCACCACTCCGCCACCCCCACCCTTCTGTTTAAAAGATTTCAGTGGTTCACTGTTGCTCTTTAAATAAGGGCCAAAGTCCTTAGCAGCTCTTACTGTGGCTCCGAGGCTATGTGCCTAGTGTGGCCCCTGCAGACCTCCTCACTGCTTTGTCCTCCCAGTCTCTGCCTCCTGGACACACCACCTCTACCACAGGTGCCACCCAGAGCTAGCTTTTAGGACTCTCCTAAGAGATGTGTTCCTTGTGCAGCAGATAGCCCCTGTCACTGGCACCAGCCAGGACTCACTGGGAGAGGCATTTTCATTCTAGTATACATAACAGAATTTTAACATCACCCTCACCATGCTTTACCTGACTTCTTGGTGAACGGACGAATAAATGAATTACTAGAACTACCATACACTTGGGGTGCATATTTTTAGCTTAAAACTTATTTCATTGTGCATGCCTATGTCTGCATATATGGGCTTGGGGCTGGGCGAGCTCTGGCCTGGCTGTCTGGCCTGAATTCCAGTGGGACACCCATGGGCAGCTCTGTATCAATTACAAGTTATCAATAATGCATCTGTTCAGAGTGGCCTTGGAGGCCATTAGCTAGGACTGCCGGCCCTGATGAGCGGCCTTGGAGAAAGCAGGCTGGGTATGCCCATGGGAAGTTCAGATCATTTGGGGCCGGAGGGGCTTCTAGCCCCAGCAGAGCTAAGGAGGGTTGCCTAATGGGTCCTCCGTGACACCTGAGACCTGCTGCGAAAAGGGTGGCTCCAGTCCGCTCCCTCTGTACAGACTCCCCTGTAACAAGCCAGCCTTGCTTTCTCACTTTCTGAGACCAGTGGCGCCATCTGAGTACTGGGTTATTAAGATCCAGGTCTGAGCCTGGTCTGAGACCAGAGTTAGAGCCCAGGGTGTGGTCAGGTTGGGCTCGGTTCGTGACTTGGGTCAGGGCTCAGTGTGTGCCCAGACTTGGGGCTCACCCTGTGAGCAAGGTCAGCACTCAGTGCTGGGGCTCAGGCTTGGTCTCAGCTTTGGGTCAGGATCAGGACCCAGTTTGTGGCTGGTGTTAGGACTCAGCCTGAAACCACAGAATTGGGCAAAACTGACTAGTTTCACACATTCATGTATTGATTCACTCAGCAGTATTTATTGAGGGCCTTCTGTGTACCAGGCAACAAGACAGACAAGGCCCACAAGACCCCTGCTCTTGCAGAGATTATCTTCTATACTTTGCTCTTGTGTGGATTATATTCTGCATGCCTGCTCTAGCAGAGCGCCAGGGTGGCAGTGGGGTGCTGGGGCACTCACTGGCTCCTGAGGGCCAGTTGCGCACGTTTCTTCCCTATCCCACATAACGTCGTGTTGGTTGTTTGGAACTGGCCATGGTGGATTTACCAGAGATTAGCATGCACTGCAGATCAGGCCTCTTTTTATTTTTTTAATACCTGCACACCACTGCAGGTGAGAGAGGAAAACCCACAGACAGTTTTTGAAGAAAATGGTGGCGTGACCACATGTGTTTATCCAATCTCCTTCCCCAAATTCCACTAAGATGGTGGTAAAGAAAAAAAGAGTAAACAGATAAGAAATCCTTTAAGTCCTGTCTGTTAGGACAGAGAGGAGAGAGAGAGTTCTGTGGATTTGCAGGAAGTGGAGAGTGAGCAAGAAAGCGGTAACTGATCTCGAAGAGAGGAGGATCTATAACTAACGGAGTGTATGAAGAGGTGGCTAATGAAGGAAAGGGGCTAATTCCCCCTCAGAACCCTGGAGAGTTTGGAAGGAAGGGGTGAGTGTGAAGCTGACCATAGGGGAGAGGGGTGGGCTATAAAAGTCTGTACACATGCTATCTGAACCCTCCAGGTCCCCTTGCAAATCCTGCACAGTCAGGACACCATGCCCCGCCATCACACAAGAGGCAAGCGTTTCAGCCTCTGGAGAAACTGACCCAGAAGCACACCCCGGGAATTAGGTAAATGTCCTTTCATCTCGTGGCTGGACCCTCAGCCCCATTTCCCTGCTCTGCTCTCAGTGCATAGGTGGGCCCGAGGCATGTCCTCAGGAAGGAGGCTGATGAAGTCTGCCCAGACCTGAGTGGTCCTCGAGACAAAACCCGTGAACACTGCCACTGGGAAGCTGTCCCAATGTTAGTTTGCTGCCCAGCCACCCTAGTGTTAGTGACTCCTTGAATTGTGTTTCACTTTCATCAAAGGAAAAATAGTGAAACATTCAAAAAAAAAAAAATCAGAAGGTGCTAAGTGCAATGTAGAGAATTCAAAGAGGGTAATGGGATGGAGTGCCTGGGTTAGGGGTCCGGGAAAGCCTCCAAGGGGGCAGGGGCAGCTATGTGATGTAGGACCAGAGGTCACTGGGGAAGTGATCCTGAGACCAGCACAGGCTTAGAGTGTTTAAGGAGTTTTGCGAAGGTGTGTGTCCCAGTGAGAGGTAAAGGGAGAAAGAATGAGATGAAGTGGGCCAAGTAAACAGAGCTAGAACACACACCTGCTCTGTAAGTCAAGGGTAAAAAGCTTGGGTTTTCTCCCACCCGGGAGGAGACATGACAAGGGGGTGACATGATCTGATCTGGGTTTATGAGAACCCCGCTGGCCCCTGTTGGAGGGTGGATGGTAGAGGATGTGGGGCTGCAATCATCCAGGTGAGAGCTGGCCGTGGAGGTGCGGGAGGTGGGTAGACTTGGGGGTAGCCCTTAGGGAGCTGGCCTGAGGACAGAGTGGATGGCAAGGATAATGGAAAGTGAGGAAACAAGGGAGGAGATTACATTTTTGGACCCAGCTAAAATGAGATGAAAGCGCCTGAGGAGCAGCTGTGAGGACAGAGTGGACAGTCCTGCTTAGGTGGAGTTTGTGATACCTGTGACCCAATTCCATTGCTGTCAGGCAGGCAGCTGGAGGTGTGCCCTGACATTGCAGGGAGGGGCCAAGGCTGGAGGTTGGAATCATGAGCAAGCAGGTAATCTCCTAGGTAGGGAGCTAAGCCCCAGCTTCAGGTCTTTGGGGGTTTGACTGGAGGGTGTGGGCTTGTGCAAAAGCGATGCAATGTGTGTTTGGGACACCAGGTGGCAGTGAAGACTCCTTCCTCCCAAGTCACGGTCAGGCCCTTCAACGTCAGACCCAAACTTTGCCTTCACCCAGATGACCCAGGAAGGCCCCAGTGTGAACAGCCATCTCAACCACAACCCCAAGAGGCATCTGAAAGCCTCTCTAGGGAACTTTCCCCAACAACAAGAATTTAAACCAAAATAAAAATGTATGATGCCTTTTACAAAGCCTTTATGAAGAGCTCTGTGGGGTGATAACCCCCATTTTACAGAGACAGAAACCACGGCCACATGGCCGGTAGAGCCACAGGGTTGGGACCAGAGCCAGTCCTGTGTGACCAGCGCTTGGAACACCTCCGAGAAGGACGTGGGCGTCGCTGCAAGACAAGTGGGTCAGGCACCGCCCAGCGAGCACATGATGCCACCATGGGCCTCCCTGGCAGGTTACCACGGGCCCTGGATATTGTGGGGTTTCCAGTCCTCCGCTAAACATCGGTGTAAGACACCTGAATAAGGTTCTCATTTTTGGGGTCACACATTTAGACAAGTAACTAGAACAGGACTCAAGTCCGATATTCCCCGACTCCTGCGATGTTTTTTTTTTGTTTTGTTTTGCAAACCACCATTGTGTTCCTCTTAGGGCCATCTTGTCCTCACTATGGGGCCAGACGACACAGTATCAGAGGTGGGACACAGGAACATGTTTTATTGCTTGGAAAAGGCTCCATAAACGTCAGGGACTCTTGCCATTAGTGTCGTTGGGAGATTTATAAAGGAACGCCCCCTCCAGCCTTTGGAGGCCCAGCGCCTTCCTCCCCGCTCCCCCAAAAGGAAAGAGCCCAGACGTTTGGTAGGGCCCGGGTCCCCGTGCCGCCCACCGCCCAGCGCCCACCGCCCCTCTCCTTCTTGCAGTTTGAGATCCGGCAGCTGCGGGCGCACCTGGCTCAGCAGGACTTGGACCTGGCGGCGGAGCGCGAGGCGGCGCTGCAGGCCCCGCACGTGCTCAGCCAGCCGCGCAGCCGCTACAAGGTGGTGGAGGCCGGCACGTGGGCCGAGGAGACGGCGGCCGAGAGCGTTGTGGAGGAGCTGCGGCCTGCGCAAGGTGAGTCCGCCGGCGCCGCCCCAGCCCCGCCGCGGGGAGCTCCCTCCCAGCCCCCGGGCTCTGCGCACAGCCACAGCGTCCGGGAGCTGGAGCACGTCTCCTGATGGGTCTGTGTCCCGATGTCGGCCCACGATTTGGGTGGTGGTGATGGGGGAACCCTAGTTAAGTGTTCCCCGGGACTGCCTTTCTCAGCCTCGGAGACAGCGTTCAGTCAAGCTACCCTGACACGACTTCGACATGACCTCGGTAGCCTGTAGGCATCTTCCCTGCTTTGAGTGTATCACCTCTCCATTCCTCGCGGCAGCTTGCAGACTTTCCTACTTTATGGCTGAAGGAACTGAGCCCCAGAAAAGTCGTCCAAAGGTGCAGAGCTGGGTTTCCAGTCCAGGCCTGGGGCCAGAATAGCCCAGAACCTAAGCCTTGAGGATGATGGTAAATTGATGGGCCGGTGATGTTGGTGGCGATGGGGGCCTCGGCAGTACCCTAGGGCAGACTTCTCTCTAGGGAAGACCAACTGTGTCGCCCTGCAGTGGGGACTTAACCTTTCTGGGTCTTGGTTTCACTAGCTGTCAATTGGAAACAATGCTGAGCCTTCCTCACAAGTTCATGTGAGGCCTCAAGAAGCAGGTGTAAGTGGCTTTCAGAATTGCAAAGTAGTCCTGCAAATGTCAGGTGGTGTTATTTTGTGATAGGGGTGGAAATACCACTCCGTGGTGATGCAGCTGTCAGGTTTGGGCCTTTGTGGGGTTTGGGGAGGCTGTATTCTGATGGGCTCAGGCCAGGACTTGGCTCCCAGCTCAGGGGGCACAGGGGCCAGCAGGGGAGATCTGAAGCCTTGTTAGAGCCCCCACGGGATCCTGGGAGCCTGGACGCAGGTTCCCCTCCCCAGGCACCCCTGCTGCTCCGGTCTGACTCTACCCTGCCCTGACTTGCACCTGAAAATGCTGTTGCTAAAATGATGGGTAAGGGATTTCTTCACTTTACCAAGATATTTTTTTAAAATATTGACTTCCTCTAATAATTCAGAATACATTTCTAGGACCACCTTTTTGACCTAAAGTTAAGGGAATTACCCAAATGCCTCCAAGAGAAGCTTTTTACAGTGTGATTTCATTCCATCCTCACACCTCTTTTCTCTTCATATGGAGGGAGAAACTCAGGCTCAAAGAAATCAAGAGAACTTCATGGGGTTACATGGAAATGGAGGTGCTGGGCTCGGCTAACTGCAGCTTGATCCAGGGCCCTCTTCACCTTGGCATGCTCTGTTCCCCTTGCCCGGGTGGTGCCAGCCAGGCAGGGCTGGGCAGGGTGGGAGGCAGGAAGCCAGAGCTCCAGACTCTGCCACTCTCCAGCTCTGTGACTTGGGGTCTTAGCGCTCCCTTCTGTAAAGTGGGCTCATAACTCCAGCTCTGTCTGCCTCACAGGAAGTCTGGGGAGCTGGTGGACGTGAGAAAGCTCTGTAGGCTACAAGGTGCTGTGAACAGGTTTTGGGGAGTAGGGTGATTGCTATTATGATCTTTTGAGAGATCTTCCAACCTTAGAACTTTAGAAGTTGGGGGCTCAGGACTTCTGAGTCTAGCTTTTCAGCTGATGTGCTAATCCCATCTAGAACCCCTGCCAAGAGGTTTACCAGCCTCTAAGAACAGGTACCAGGCACCTCCCAAGGAAGCCCAGGCCAACCCAACTTCACATAACCCTGCCTGTTAGAAAGTACTTCCTCAGACTGAGCCAAGGTCTGCCCCCGGGACCCACCTCTCCCACCTGAATGAAGCTTTTATGTCTCCCAGGTGAGACATCCTTTCGGAAACTGGCCTCTGAGTGTCTTCTCCTCCAGGGACTGTCCCCTGCATTCCCACGGCCACTTCTCAGGGGACACAAGCCCTCCAAGTTCTTGCTGTACAGTCCCTCCCTGAGCATTCCAGTGTTTCCATCCCACTCAGAGTGACATCTAGAACTAAGCACACTTCTCAGGAAGCTGCAAGACTCGGGCAGAGTGTTAAGGGGTCACCCCTGCCTTTTTGTTCTGGACCCAAGACTCCTGTGACTGAGCCTTGTGGTGGCTGCCTGGCCTGAGCTCACAGTTGAGCCAGGTCATGGCTCTGCTGAGCCCTGGAACCTCCCCACAGCCCATCCTGACTCTATATGCCCATGCAGAGTTTGACATTTATTTGTGTTCAGTTGTAGCCTGATTCCTGCCTTTACTCTGGGTTTCCAGGGCTTTATAGGTTCTGCTCACAACTCATCACCAGTCCTGCTGGTTTTACTGCCTGCATATATTTTGAAACATTCCCAACTTTTCGTCTGCGTTGTTCAGCCTCCCTCTTTCTGGACCTCATCTGCTTCCTTGACCTCAACTTTGCCCCCATGGGTGCCCTCTTCACTCCTTTCCCCCTCCAACACACACACACTCGCACACACATACACACACTCGGTGATCTTCCATAAATCTTTCGTGTCACTCTCTGACTTAATACCTTGGCTCGTTATTTGCTTGAGCTGCTGAAACAAAGTCCTGCAAACTGGGTGGCTTAACCAACAGAAGTTTCCTGTCTGTTGAGTTCTGGAGGCTGAAAGTCTGGGATCAGGGTCTTGGCAGGATCAGCTCCTTCTGAGGTTGCGAGGGAGCATCGGCTGCTGCCTCTCCCCCGGCTCCTGGCACGTTGCTGGCAACCCTTGGTGTCCCTTAGCTTGTAGAAGCATCACCCTGACCTCTGCCTTCTCTTCACATGGTGTCCTCCCTGTGTCTGCATCTGTGTCTGGATTTCCCTTTTTACAAGGACCCTAGTCGTGTTGGGTCTGGGGCCCACCCTACTCCCATATATGACCTCATCTTAACTAATTCTGTCTACGACAATCTCACTTCCAAATCAGATCACATTCTGAGGTTCTGTGGGTTAGGATTTTAACATATGACTTTGGAGGCGGAGGACATGGTGACTCAGCTTAACAGGTGGCATATAAGGCCCCTGATGGTCTTGTTCCAGGCTGCCCCCTCCCACCCGCTGCCGTCTCATCTCCTTTCAGTCTGCACTCTGTCTTCACTTTCACTCTGGCTGAGTGAAACATCTCCGCGTTTGGAGAAGTGTTCTGTGTAGTAGGAAGTCCCTGAGGCTTTCCACATGCTGCTCGCTGGCAGGACAGGCCTGCCTGCCAGACTTCTGTTCATCCTTCAAACCCGCCTCAGAGTCAGCTCCCGGTCACCACGTCCTTCCCGCGAGACCCTATATGAACTCCCGCTCGCCAGGTCACCCCTGCATTTTGTCTTCAGGGCCACCCCTGGCCCTTGGCAGGCTCCCCATAGAGTGATCTACGTGGAATATGGTCTGCAGGCTCGTAACTGACTGAAGAACAGAGCAGATCTGTGGACACCGCTTGTTTCACTGTGGGTCCTGCAACCCTGGGTCTTCTCTCAGTGCTCAGGGGGCTTCTGGCAGTAGCCCACTCCAGAAACCTCCCTTGTGGCTTGCAGCTCCCCAGGCTGGGGCATGGGGAATCCAGAATATAAGAATCTTTGTTTTGAAAATTCTGGAAGTTGGTGGCAACTTTTGCCCACTTTGTCCTGTTTTCCAAGGATGAGAGGAGCAGATTTACAGCCTATCCCAGGGTCTTCCCAGGTGGCGCTAGTGGTAAAGAACTTGGCTGCCAGCGCAGGAGACTTAAAGAGACACAGGTTCAATCCCTGGGTTGGGAAGATGCCCTGGAGGAGGACATGGCAACCCACTCCGGTGTTCTTGCCTGGAGAAGCCCATGGGGAGAAGCCTGGTGGACTACAGTCCATAGCGTCGCACAGAGTTGGACACAACCGAAGCAACTTAGCACATACAGCTGGCTCATCCCAGGACCTTCCTGCTGACGGAGCAAAGTGAGGTGGAGGAGCCGCCTCCTTGCTCTGCCCGTGGTGGCTGCTCAAGCCCCTGGTGCTGCGCCTACTCAGCGCTGTTCCGTCTTCAGCAGCGCACACCTTTGAACACCTGAGCTCAGGTGGCACCTCCTGTACAGCCAGTCATTCTGCAGCCTCTCTGCCTCTCTCACCAGGAGCCTTAGCTCTTGAGAGAACAGCCTGGCCATTACTATCCCCTCCAGCCAATGACCTCCAGATCCTGGACACCTGATGCCACGCACAGATTTACAGGGTGTCAAGATCTGAGGTCACAGAGTCTGCAAACAAGCCAAGCATTTAACATAACCGCACACATTCTAGTACTGTGAAGCCGTGAGTCCCTGTCTCTCCACCCTGTTCCCACTCTCCCTGCAGTCCCCACGGTGGGCACCTTCCAGCAGGAAGTGGAGGGAGGCAGAATAAGAAGGGAGAACGTGATCGGCTACACGTGCCAGCCAGGGGGATCACGGGTTCTGTGCCAACCCTCCTGGAAACTAGAGGCATGTCTGAATAGGGCCCTCGGATCTCCCACAGAGCTGGCAAACGTGCGCCCCTGGGAGCCATTGCCAGTGCCCCTCCCATCTAGCCCTGGAGCCCCAGCCTTGCTCTCTGTCTCCTCTGTGGCATCCCCACCTCCCAGCTCTCGAGGGGCACACCGGCCCTGCCCAGCTCAGCAGAGCACAGGCACACTTCCCAACCTGTCACTTGACTGCCAACCCCCAGAGCCACCAACAGCAGAGGCAGTTCCTCGGAGACAGCGGAAGCCTTGCCGGGCTAACAAGTGGCATGCATGATCCACGGCCTCGGATGAGCTGGGGAGTCAGGGCACCCCGGCTCATCTCTCTCTGACCAGGACTTGTGTCCAGACAGGGATTTCCATGATGTTAGAAATCATGGCTAGACAAGCCAGGGGCGGTCTGGGCCACGCTGGAGAGGGAGAAAGGGCAGCGTTTGTTGCTCACCATGACCTTCAGGCCAGTGAGGGCCCCAAGGCTCAGCGTGTCACACTAGTACACAGACAATCCGGGGATTAACCTGCAGACATCAGCAATAAATCTCTGGAGCCTCAGGGGAGGGCCGGCCTCTCTCGGGTACAGGGGTGGGGAAGGAGGCAGCAGCTGGGGGTGGGAGTGCCAGCCTCAGCCATGGCAGGAGAAGCAGCTGCTGCAGTCCCCACAGTTGCCAGCGGGTCACTGTCAGGCTAACGCCAGCCAGCTTCTGTGTAAACTTGCTCCAGCACAAATCATTTTTAAAACCCGGACTTGCACAGTTCCAGGCTTTGGGGCCTGCCCAGTTCACAGTGCCCCTGTGTAGTCATTAATACTTCCCTCCCAAATTTATTAGTCTTGAAGCTCGCCCATAACTTATGAATTACAGCCCCTGGTGGGAGTGCCACAGCTTTTACCATATATCACAGTGAACCTCGGCGTCCACCCCCTGCCGCCCCCGCCCTGCACCAGCGCTCAGAGAAACCTCCACGGAGGTGCACCGGGTCTCACCTTGGAGAGGAGAGGCCTGTGTGCTGACGGGGGCAAGTCGGGCTTTCTGCCATCACTGGGCTCCGGATGGGGGGCACTGGAGACCCAGGAGAGCCCCCAGAGCTGTAGCACTAGAACTGGGCACCTCACATAAAGCAGAGAGGCAGATACCAGCGTAGGGAGGTGTGGGTGGTTCTGAAGGAAAGATGTGGGACTCAGACTCGGGGCTGGGTTTGAGTCTCAGCTTGGCCTTGAGCAAGTTGCTTGATCTCCTGGACTGGCTTCACGGCGGGGTGACCCATGCAGTCACCGAGGGGGGCACACTTGCTTCATTGCTCTGGTATCACTCTCTTAAAATTCTTAATGTTTTTTCTTTCCGTGACTGAAATATTAATTTCAGGTATACCTGAAAATACTTGTATATACCGGAGAATCACAGTAAGTCTAGATAGCATCCATCACTATGCATAGTTACCGAATTTTATTTATTGTGATGAGAACTTTTGAGATGTATTCTCTTAGCAATTTTCAAATCTACCATACAGAACTAACTATAGTGACCATATTGTAGCATATCCTGGTGACATTTACTGTATAACCGGAAGTTTGTACCTTTTGAGCCCCTTCACCCCCCCATTTCACATCCAGCCGTTTCACACCTCCTCCCTTGCTTGCCAAACCCCTGCCTCTGAGAACCACCAATCTGCTCTCTGTATCTCTGAGCTCAGGGCATTTGTTTGTTTCAGGTTTTGTTTTTCGATCCCACATATAAATAAGATCATAGCGTGTCTTTGTCTGACTTACTTCACTTAAGCACATGCCCTCTGGTCCATCCAGGTTGTTGCAGATGTCAAGATCTCATTCATTTTTATGGCTGAGTAACATTCCATTGTATGTGTGTGTGTGTGTGTGTACCACATTCATCTGTTCTTGGACACTTAGGTTATTTCCATATCTTGGCTATTATAAATAATGCTGCTGTGTACATTGGGATGCATGCATCTTTTCAAATGAGTGTTTTTGTTTTCTTCAGATAAATGCTCAGAAGTAGAGCTGCTGGCTCATATGGTAGTTCTTTTTTTTTTTTTTTTTGAGGAACCTCCATACTGTGTTCCAGAGTGGCCACACCAATTTATATTCCCACCAACAGTGTACCGGGGTTCTCTTTTCTCTGCCGTCTCACTTATTATCTCTGTCCTTGTGATTCTAGCCATTAGAACGAGTGAGAGGTGGCGTCTCCTGTGGTTCTGGTTTGCACTCAGCTGCACTCCTAAAGTTCAGTGACGATGAGCTCCTTTTCATGTACCTCTGGCCTGCTCTGTGTTTTCTTCAGGAAAATGTCTATCCAGATCCAATTGTTAAATTGGATTTTTTTTTTGCTATTGAGTTGTATGCGTTCTTTGTACATTTAGGATGTAAATCCTTATCAGGTATGATTGGCAAATATTCTCTTCCATTCGGTAGGTTGCCATCCGTTTTGGTGGCTTCCTTTGCTGTGCAGCAGCTTTGTAGTTTAGTGCGGTCCCACTTGCTCATTTTTTGCTTTCGTTGCTTTTGTTTCAGTGTCAAATCTAAAAAATTATTGCCAAGACCAAAGTCAAGGAGCTTACCTGCCACCTATGTTTTCTTCTAGGACTTTTATGGTTTCAGGTTTTACATTCGAGTCTTAATTCATTGAGTAAATTTTTGTGTATGGTGTAAGTTAGGGGTCCGGTTTTCCCAGGACCACTTACTGAAGAGACTTTCCTCCTGGTATATTCTTAGCTCCTTTGCTGTAAATTAATTGACCATATACGGGTGAGTTTATTTCTGGGCTTTAATGCTTCTTAAACAAAGGGCCCCACAAATTATGCAGCTGGCCCTGGGTCTGAACTCCAATTGTCCCAACTAGAAGCAGAAGCACACCCCACTGACAAGGACTGAACACGCAGCCTCAGCACACAGTGTCCCTTCTCAATGAGGGCTGCTGAGCTGTGGAGCAGCAGCGTGGAGTGTGGCAGTGGGAGCCCCGGCCAGGAATCGGGGCCTCCCTCCGGGATTAGATCTGCACAGGGCATGTGGGTGTGCAGTCCTGACTCCCAACTCCCACCCCACAGCTTGGCCAGTCCTGCCACCCAGGGAGGCCCACCTGGCTCACCGCCCTCTTGCTCCACTTCGCTGGGCAGGCTGGGGCTCTGCCCAGGGAGCTCACCCACATAACGAGCACTGCCACCACAGCACTCGACCAGCTTTAGGAGGATCAGTCAGGATGGCTGCGTGGAGTGCTCACGCCCTAGGAAAAAAGGTGCCCGGTGGCTAGGCGCAGCTGCGGCAGCTGCCACAGAAATGAGCTGAGACTTAGGGGCCGGCAGGGAGCACCGTGGGCCAGGGTTTCAGGGAGGTGATGGACAGACCCAGGTTAGACTTGACCTTCATCATCCTGGCGAAACGTATAGCTCACCTGCAAGTAGGTATTTCTTATTCTCATTTTACTGAGGAAGCTGAGGCTCAGAGTGACCAGGGATTTGCCTAAGGACACACAGCAGACGTCTGCAGAGCTGGGGCTGGCACCTGGGCTGTTTTGTCCTGGAGCCTGAGTTTGTACCAGCCCTTCTTTCTCACCCCTCCAGGGTCAGCCAACCCAGTCTCCTGTAGGGCAGTTCCTACCTGGCCTCAGGGCTCCTTAGTGCCAAATCAAAGCAAACCCTGGGGCAGGGGTTCTCTTAGATGAAGGGTGGGCAGCCCCACGTTGGGGCTCACTGATGGCCTCTTCCTGGCCACATGCATCCGTGCCTGCCTGCATTCCCTCCCTGCAGGCTCCCAGACACCAGTAGTCATTAGTCTCTGGGCAGGAAGTACCAGGGACCAAGAGCAAGGCTATGTGCTGCATGGTGCCGATGGTGTCTCAGAGGCTAAGGGGAATGGTCCAGGGAGGTCTTGCAGGCCCTGGACCCAGCCTCAGTCACTGTCCAGTCATCCTATTTATTGGTGGGTAGTATACACTTTCTGTGAAGAAAGCTGAGCGTCGAAGAATTGATGCTTTTGAACTGTGGTGTTGGAGAAGACTCTTGAGAGTACCTTGGACTGCAAGGAGATTNGAAGAAAAGTTATGACCAACCTGGATAGTATATTCAAAAGCAGAGACATTACTTTGCCGACTAAGGTCCTTCTAGTCAAGGCTATGGTTTTTCCTGTGGTCATGTATGGATGTGAAAGTTGGACTGTGAAGAAAGCTGAGCCCCGAAGAACTGATGCTTTTGAACTGTGGTGTTGGAGAAGACCCTTGAGAGTCCCTTGGACTGCAAGGAGATCCAACCAGTCCATTCTGAAGGAGATCAACCCTGGGATTTCTTTGGAAGGAATGATACTAAAGCTGAAACTCCAGTACTTTGGCCACCTCATGCGAAGAGTTGACTCATTGGAAAAGACTCTGATGCTGGGAGGGATTTGGGGCGGGCGGAGAAGGGGACGACTGAGGATGAGATGGCTGGATGGCATCATGGACTCGATGGACATGAGTCTGAGTGAACTCTGGGAGATGGTGATGGATAGGGAGGCCTGGCATGCTGCGATTCATGGGGTCGCAAAGAGTCGGACACGACTGAGTGACTGAACTGAACTGAACTGAATATACATGTTTCAGTGCCATTCTCCCAAACAATCCCACCCTCACCCTCTCCCACAGAGTCCGTAACGCTGTTCTATATATCTGTGTCTCTTTTTCTGGCTCACATATAGGGTTATTGTTACCATCTTTTTAATTCCATATATATGTGTTAGTATACTGTATTGGTGTTTTTCTTTCTGGCTTACTTCACTCTGTATAATCACCTCCAGTTTCATCCACCTCATTAAAACTGATTCAAAGGTATTCTTTTTAATGGCTGAGTGATATTCCATTGTGTATATGTACCACAGCTTTCTTATCCCTTCATCTGCTGATGGACATCTAGGTTGCTTCCATGTCCTGGCTATTATAAACAGTGCTGCAGTGAACATTGGGGTACACATGTCTCTTTCAGTTCTGGTTTCCTTGGTGTCTATGCCCAGCAGTGGGATTGCTGGGTCATAAGGCAGTTCTATTTCCAGTTTTTTAAGGAATCTCCACACTCTTCTTTATAGTGGCTGTACTAGTTTACATTCCCACCAACAGTGTAAGATTGTTCCCTTTTCTCCACACCCTCTCCAGCATTTATAGCTTGTAAACTTTGATAGCAGCCCTTCTGACTGGCGTGAAATGGTACCTTATTGTGGTTTTGATTTGCATTTTTCTAAGAATGAGTGATGTTGAGCATCTTGTCATGTGTTTGTTAGCCATCTGCATGTCTTCTTTGGAGAAATGTCTGTTTAGTTCTTTGGCCCATTTTTCGATTGGGTCATTTATTTTTCTGGAATTGAGCTGCAGGAGTTGTTTGTATATTATTGAGATTAATTCTTTGTTAGTTGCTTCATTTGCTATTATTTTCTCCATTCTGAAGTCTGTCTTTTCACCTTGCTTATAGTTTCCTTTGTTGTGCAAAATCTTTTAAGTTTAATTAGATCTCATTTGTATATTTTTGCTTTTATTTTCAGTATTCTGGGAGCTGGGTTATTTATAAAGGATGCTGCTGTGATTTAGGTCAGAGTGTTTTGCCTAAGTTTTCCTCTAGGAGTTTTTATAGTTTCTGGCCTTACATTTAGATCTTTAATACATTTTGAGTTTATTTTTGTGTATGGTGTTAGAAAGTGTTCTAGTTACTTTTTTTTTTTTACAAGTGGTTGACCAGTTTTCCCAGCACCACTTGTTAAAAGATTGTCTTTTCTCCATTGTATATTCTTGCCTCCGTTGTTGAAGATAAGATTTCCATAGGTGTGTGGATTTATCTCTGGGCTTTCTATTTTGTCCCATTGATCTATGGTTCTGTCTTTGTGCTATTACCATACTGTCTTGATGACTGTAGCTTTGTAGTATAGTCTGAAGTCAGGCAGATTGATTCCTCAAGTTCCATTCTTCTTTCTCATAATTGCTTTGGGTATTCGAGATTTTTTTGTATTTCCATACAAGTTGTGAAATTATTTGTTCTAGTTCTGTCAAAAATACCGATGGTAGCTTGATAGGGATTGCATTGAATCTGTAGATTGCTTTGGGTAGTATACTCATTATGCTTTAGGTGTAGAGTTAGGTTATTTATTTGACTTTTTTCTTGTTTCTTGAGGTAAGCCTGTATTACTGTGAACCTTCCCCTTAGCACTGCTTTTACAGTGTCCCATAGGTTTGAGGTTGTTGTGTTTTCATTTTCATTCATTTCTATGGCTATTTTGTTTTCTTTTTTGATTTCTTCTGGGATTTGTTGGTTATTCAGCAGCGTATTGTTCATCCTCCATATGTTGGCATTTTCTCTTGTAATTGACATGCAGTCTTACTGCACTGTAGTCAGAAAAGATGCTTGAAATGATTACAATTTTTTTGAATTTACCAAGGCTAGATTTATGGCCCAGGATGTGATCTCTCTTGGAGAAGATTCCGTGTATTCTATGGCTATTTTGTTTTCTTTTTTGATTTCTTCTGGGATTTGTTGGTTATTCAGCAGCGTATTGTTCATCCTCCATATGTTGGCATTTTCTCTTGTAATTGACATGCAGTCTTACTGCACTGTAGTCAGAAAAGATGCTTGAAATGATTACAATTTTTTTGAATTTACCAAGGCTAGATTTATGGCCCAGGATGTGATCTCTCTTGGAGAAGATTCCGTGTGCACTTGAGAAAAAGGTGAAATTCACTGTTTTGGGGTGAAATGTCCTATAGATATCAATTAGATCTAACTGGTCTATTGTATTATTTAAAGTTTGTGTTTCCTTGTTAAATTTTGTTTACTTGATCATAGGTGTGTGTGGGGGTATTAAAGTCTCCTACTATTATTGTGATATTAGTAATTTCCCCTTTCATACTTGTTAGCATTTGTCTTACATATTGTGGTGCTCCTATGTTGGGTGCATATATATTTATAATTGTTTTCTTGGATTGACCCTTTGATCATTATGTAGTGTTCTTCTTTGTCTCTTCACAGCCTTTGTTTTAAAGTCTATTTTATCGGATATGAGTATTGCTACTTCTGCTTTCTTTTGGTCTCTTTTTGCGTGGAATATCTTTTTCCAGCGCTTCACTTTCAGTCTGTATGTGTTCCTTGTTTTGAGGTGGGTCTCTTGTAGGCAACATATATAGGGGTCTTGTTTTTCAGCAAGTCTTTGTCTTTTGGTTGGGGCATTCAACCCATTTACGTTTAAGGTAACTATTGATAGGTATGATCCCATTGCCATTTACTTTATTGTTTTAGGTTTGATTTTATACACCCTTTCTGTGTTTCCTGTCTAGAGAAGATCCTTTAGGATTTGCTGGAGAGCTGGTTTAGTGGTACTGAATTCTCTCAGCTTTTGCTTGTCTGTAAAGCTTTTGATTAGTCCTTCATATTTGAATGAGATTCTTGATGGGTACAGTAATCTGGGCTGTAGGTTCTTTTCTTTTATCCCTTTAAGTATGTCTTGCCATTCCCTCCTGGCCTGAAGAGTTTCTATTGAAAGATCAGCTGTTATCCTTATGGGAATCTCCTTGTGGGTTATTTGTTGTTTTTCCCTTGCTGCTTTTAATATTTGTTCTTTGTGTTTGATCTTTGTTAATTTGATTAATATGTGTCTTGGGGTGTTTTTCCTTGGGTTNCTGTAGGTTATTTTCTTTCATCACTTTAAGTATGTCTTGCCATTCCCTCCTGGCCTGAAGAGTTTCTATTGAAAGATCAGCTGTTATCCTTATGGGAATCTCCTTGTGGGTTATTTGTTGTTTTTCCCTTGCTGCTTTTAATATTTGTTCTTTGTGTTTGATCTTTGTTAATTTGATTAATATGTGTCTTGGGGTGTTTTTCCTTGGGTTTATCCTGTTTGGGACTCTCTGGGTTTCTTCGACTTGGGTGACTATTTCCTTCCCCATTTTAGGGAAGTTTTCAACTATTATCTCCTCAAGTATTTTCTCATGACCTTTCTTTTTGTCTTCTTCTGGGGCTCCTATGATTCAAATGTTGGGGCGTTTAACATTGGCCCAGAGGTCTCTTAGATTGTCCTCATTTCTTTTAATTCTTTTTTCTTTTTCCCTCTCTATTTCATTTATTTGTACCATTCTATCTTCTCCCTCACTAATCCTATCTTCTGCCTCCCTTATTCTGTTGATTCCCTCCAGTGTGTTTTTGATCTCATTTATTGCATTATTCATTATATATTGACTCTTTTTTAATTCTTCTCAGTTCAGTTCAGTCGCTCAGTCGTGTCCGACTCTTTGTGACCCCATGAATCGCAGCACGCCAGGCCTCCCTGTCCATCACCATCTCCCTGTCCATCACCATCTCCATCACCATCTCACTCAGACTCACGTCCATCGAGTCCATGATGCCATCCAGCCATCTCATCCTCGGTCGTCCACTTCTCCTCCCGCCCCCAATCCCTCCCAGCGTCAGAGTCTTTTCCAATGAGTCAACTCTTCGTATGAGATGGCCAAAGTACTGGAGTTTCAGCTTTAGCATCATTCCTTCCAAAGAAATCCCAGGGTTGATCTTCAGAATNCTGAAGCAGAGAGAGTGGGGGGTGTGGGTGGCGATCAACACTGCTGGAAAAGCCTGGGCAAGGCCTTGCTCTGTCTTGAAACTCACTCTGAGGCCCCTGGGTGGGTACAGGTTTGGAGCAGAGGAAACAAATGCAGACTGGACAGGCCTGCGGTGGCTGCCTGGAGATCTAGTTTCTGAGTCAGGCACATCCATGGAGTGAGCAGTCCCATTTATTAATCCCTGCAGGCATGATGAGAGGCCAAAGGGAAAAGTGTGAGGTCTGACCCAAGGCTGGATGGCAGAGGGCATCTGGGGGTCCCTTGACTGGTCACAGGTTCGGCAGGAGCTGAATTGCTGGTAAGAATGGAGAAGCAGCATGGAGAAATGACCAGGGTCCCAGGGTCCCATCACCAAGGTGGAGGTAGGGGGAGAAACTGAGTTCTCTTTGGACACGTTGAGTCAGAGGTGGCTGGAGGTCATCCAGGAGAAGCTGTCCGGTTGGCCAGACCAGTCAGAAGCTGAGAGACGTCTGGGCTGAAGGTCACCTGGCTCAGGTTACTTTTATCCGTGGCTTTGATGAAGATTGAGCATCCTCAATTGAATAGGCAACACTGAGGTACAAGAGGGATTACCTTAGTAGATGGAATCAAGATTCAGAATGCTTCAGCAGGCTCTGGGCTGAGACCAACAAGCTGCCATTTGCCTGAGATGATAAATGTGAAGTCCTCTGTGGAGCCGACACAGCCACGGTGTGGTGAAGGCCTGGCTGGCTTGGCGCCAGCACCTGCAGAGGAGGCCTGGCCTGGGCATCCGTGTTGGCCACAGACTCATGAGTCAGCAGAGTAGGGTGGTTGCTGAACTGGAGGATGTTAGGCTGTGTGAGGGAAAGATCCCAGCAGATCTCCAGGAGGACCCACCTGTTAAGCAAGATGAAAGGAGGTCGCTGTGGCAAGTGCCCGATCCGCAGCCTGGAGCTCTGAAGGACACAGTGACAGTCAGCTCCCTCCTGCCTCCCTTGCCCCTGTTTCGGTCACATCTGGAGCCCATAGTGACTTGAGAGGCTGGAAAGCCAGGGAGGGCTGCAAATGGACAGGGGTTTCTCGGGAAAAGAGACATTTTGGGAGGGATGTGAGGGCTTTGTAAGTGCTGGAAGGTCTATCGTGTAGTAAGTAAAGTGGGGTGTGGCCTTGGGGCATGTGGGGACAGGACCCAGATACCCAGATCTGCAAGGCCTCCCATAGCAGGCCCTTCCTAAGGAGACGGAGACTGGCTGCCTGACCACGGAGTGGAGGTCCCCAGGAGGCCCTGTGCTCCTTGGAGGTGGAGGGCCAGGCACGCCACCCCCACTGAGCACAGAGGAATCTGATTATTGAGCTGCTCAACAGAGAGGCAGGAGCCCCCTTCTGTGAGGGGCACAGGCCGTGGTGGGCAGGGCCCAGGCAGGGGTTGAGAGGATGCTCACACAGGTCGGGGTGGGGGGGAGTGCGGTTCCTCGACGGCTCTGGTCCTTTCCCACTCTGCTCTCTCACCTCTTGAACTTCAGGGCTGGCTGAGGGGCCCGGAGCCAGCTAGCCTGGCTGTCACAGTCACTAAGAGCCCCACCCACTCCCCCATGGTACAGAGGGAAAAACTGAGCCCCGGAGAGGGGATGTGACTTGCCCAGGTTCCCATGGTGGGCCAGTGGCAGTAGCAGCACAGGAACCCCGGCTCTGGGTATTTCTCATTCACTCCAGGCCACCTCCTGCACGTGAGCCCCTGCGGGACCCACAGGTCTGTGGATCCTTTAGCTGAGTTTATTGTCCTGCCTTCGTGACATGGCCCTCTACAGCCGCACGGCAGGTCCCTCCTGCCACGGCCTCAGGATAACACCAAGATCAGTGACCAGACCTGTCTGGCCCGGTGGACCTGGTGGCCCTTGCACTGCTTGCCAGGAGCAGTCACACCAGCCTCCTCCCACTTCCCAGGGCAGCCTGCAGGGCTAGACAGCATTTACAACATAAATTATGAAGAGCCACGGAGAAGAGTGTTGCTGTCTGATTCTGAGGAGCTTGCTGGTTGATCCTGAAGCAGGGCCTGGAGCCAGCCTGGGGCCCCTCCCTCAGCTCAGGCATTAATGCAGAATACACCTCTGGCCGCAGGCATTTAAAGATCAAAGAGGCCAAAAAAGCTTTTAAGAGCCAGGTTGCTGTGTGTGCCGCCACCGGCCTCCCCGTGTCAGGGCAGACATGCTTCTGCAGCGATCTCAGGTGTGTTAGGAAGGCGGCCATGGAGGGCAGCAGGTTCCATCACCTGCAGACCGAGGCTTCTTAGGGGTGTAGACCCCCATCCTCGCCTTCAGCCTCATCAGGACCTGTCTTGCCTCCCCTGGGCATTGCTGCCTCTGTTCTCCTGTCCAGCCTGACACCTTCCCAACCACTCTCAGCGCACCCGTGGGAGTGCCTCACACTTGAGTCTGTTCACACTTTCCTGTGGTTCCTCACTGTGCTTGGGCAAGGCTGAGCTCCTTAGGATGGCTTTGGCGTCTCCTGTTATCTTCTGTCCATCCCCCAGCCCCCCGCCCCTCACCAGGCTCAGGCCTCTCAAGTTCTCACCTCTCCTCTCTCATCCCTTCCCACCGCATCAGAACAACGAACCAATTCTTTGAGACCCTGTTCCCATGCCATCTCCCGAGACCTGGACAGCTTTACACCTCACTGGTTATTCATTCAGCAACTCCTTATTGAGCATCCACCATGTGCTGGGAGCAGGGTGCTGGGAGCAGGGCTGGGGGTGCCCAGCGCCTGTGTCCATTCCTGGGCGGTGTGGAAGACCGAGGGGGCTGTCGTCCATGATCAGCCTCTGCAGCTGGCTGTGTGCGGCTGACATGGCACTCTGAGGCTTTTGCACTGAGGAGAGCTTTCCTGGGACTGAGAAACTCAGCTGGATTCAGACACTCAGGCTCTCCCGGCAGGGAAAGCCCCAAAGGACTGTTTCCACACCCCTTATCTCAGAGAAGGGGAAACGAGGCAGAGAAGGAAAGGGCTTCTTCATATCACACAGCAAGCTGGATGCTTCATCAGAACCTGGGTCCCTGATACCCAGCCCAGCACGGGGGCAGATGAGCCATGTGGTCCCCCTGGAGGAACCACGTGGCAGGGAGCCTGTGGGAGACCAGCGCCTCCTCGTGGTGACTGGGGTAGAGGCACTGGGGGGAGGAGCACAAGCTGGCCACAGCCCCTGCTCCTGGACTGTCCAGCTCGCCCTCACACTCAGCCTTCTCTCGCCTCACCTCCACAGAAGCCACGGTGAAAGATGACATGAACAGCTACATCAGCCAGTACTACAATGGGCCCAGCAGTGGTAAGTCCGTGTCGGTGCCATCCCATGTGTTCCAGAGGCTCTGTGTGGCCCCACGCCAGAGGTGGCCCTGGCAGCCCCTAACATCCAGGCCAGGGACAGCTCGACCAGCCTGTCCACCTCCTGGCCCCTGTGAGCCGTAACTGCAGGCCGAGTTCCCAGCAAACTCTGGCACCTGAGCTCAAGTGCTGGGATGGGAGTGCTCCAAGATGTGCTTGGGGGAACCCTGGGGTGGACAGGGGCTGGAATCTAATGACCTCAGCGCTTCCCAACCTGAGAACCTTTCAGGATGAGCGTGACGGGGGTGAGATAATGCATAACTGGACGTGAGAAGCAACAGGCGCTGGGCATGTCCTTGTTTATGCTTCATTCCTGCACTTCAGAAACTCTCAGGGCACCTAGTGGTTTTCACTTATGAGAAAGGTTGAGTTTTAAAATAACACTCAGTCCTTCAGGGTCTTGTTTCTCTTTAGCCAGTGTCTTGAGTCTTGTAAGGTTTGGGTTTTACAGCCCTTGAACCGTGAAAGTGTTAGCTGCTCAGTAGTGTCCAACTCTTTGCAACCCCATGGACTGCAGCCCACCAGGCTTCTCTGTCCATGGAATTTTCCAGGCAAGAATAATGGAGTAGGTTGCCATTCCCTTTTCCAGGAGATCTTCCTGACCCAGGGATCGAATCCAGCCTCCTGCATTGCAGGCAGATTCTTTACTGCTGAGCCCTTAAATCCTTGTAAACTCCATTCTAAGGCTAGAAGGTTATAGTGTAGACCATGCTGAATACATCTGAATTGTGTCTTTTCTGCAATTTAGCCCCTTTAAGGCCTCCCCTCTCTTTCTCCTCTTCCGACGCCTTATCCAACCTGCTGATCTCAAAGACCACCATCTCTAGCCTGAACCTCTCTCCCAGCCCACTCTCCCTACCACTTTAGAGAGAAACCTTGCCCACACTATGCCTACTGTAATTCAGGCCCTTGATACTTCTCACTTAGAGCCAAGACATTCTGGGATGTCCTCCACCCTCCACTTACAATGCATCCTGTAGAAATCCATCAGTTTTCTGAGGGCACAGCTCTGGTCCTGAGTCTCACACTGGACCCATTTAAGACTTTGAGTCCTGTGGACCATGACATGCAGATTCCTTGTCATAGCACACTGTGCTGAGTTAGTCAGGCTGGGCTCAGTTATGCTGTGCCCAGTGACAACAACCCCATATCTGAGTGGTTTAAATAAACCAACAAAGGGCCAGGGCACACTGGCCGGGGCTCTTTGCCCAGGCTGTTATCTTTACCCTGTCATCTCCCAGCAGACAGGACAGTTGTCATGCCTTCCAGAACAGTGTTGACCACACGGGTAGAGCACAGCTGGCTTATGTAGCTTCTCCAGGAAGCGCCACCAGTCACTTCTTGCAGGTGACTGGCGAGGCCTGTTACATGTCTGCACTTGATGGGGAGGCATAATTCTCCCTCAGGGCAGGTGGCGAATATTGGAAACCTGGGCCATCTGCCAAGGCCTCTCCCGGCAAAGCCATTCACACTCACCTCACCCCACCATCTAGCCCAACCCCCATCAGGGCGCAGAGGTGCGGCCGGGGTGGAGTGTGACCCGCACCCCTCCTTTCTTGCAGACAGCGGCGTCCCAGAGCCAGCTGTGTGCGTGGTCACCACGGCTGCCATCGACATCCACCAGCCCAACGTCTCGTCTGACCTCTTTTCCGTCGACGTGCCCCTGAAGCTGGGCAGTGATGGCACCGGTGCCAGCGCCAGCTCCGAGAGCGCCACCCGCTCCACGCGCAGCTCGGGCACCCGAGCCCAGAGTGACAGCAGTCAGACGCTGGGCTCCTCCACGGACTGCAGCGCCGCCCGCGAGGAGCTGTCCCCCAGGCCCAGCCCCTCCGCCCTGCCGCTGCCCCCGCCGCCGTCTCAGCAGCCAACGGCAGAGGCCACAGTCCAGGACCTGCTGTCCCCACTGTCGGAGGACCCCTGCCCCTCCCGGAGGGCCTCGGACTCCGCACCTCTTGCCCAGCCCAGCCCAGAGGGCTCGGCCCAGCCCAGCCCTGAGCTGGAGCACAGGGTGAGTCTGTTTAACCAGAAGAATCGGGAGGGCCTCACCGTCTTTCAGATCAAGCCTGTCATCCATTTCCAGCCAGCTGCGCCTGCGCTGGAGGAAAAGTTCAGATCTTTGGAATCCAAAGAGCAGAAGTTGCACCGGGTCCCTGAAGCCTAGAGCCTCCAGGCAGGCTGGGAGGGAGGCGGGGAGACAGCCATCTCGATACTCCCCCAAGGGCCCCGGTGGCCACCAGGGGTCACATGAGGGGCCCAGGAGCCCTCCTGGCTTCCCTCAGGGTGCTGCCTGCCTCCAGGGAGGTGACGCCAGGCCAGGAGGCCACACGCCTCAGACCTCAAAGCCCAGAGCTGGCGCCTCCTCTCACCCTGCTCAGGGGAGGGTGGTGCTCGTGGCTGGGGTTTTTTTTTAAAACCACTTTTACAAAAACCAGCCTGTGGCCCAGCTTCAGCAGGGTAGAGCGTGGGGGCCAGCTCAGCCTCTTCCGTTGCCTTTGTTCCCGACGCCCACCCTGGACCCTCGGGAACAGCACTGTGAGCAGGGGCTCTCCAGCCCCACCCCCAAGCCGTCTTTTCCAGGAATCCCGGGTGGAGCCCACACAATCACACACACCATCTGAGCCTATCTCATTTGTCTTCATTCTCTCATTTAGGCATGAGCGTTTCTGAGTCTTTTCGAGACAAATTTAGTTTCCACCTTCTTGGACATAAAGGGAGGGTCTGGAGGAGGGTGGGAGCTGTCTCTTATACACATCTTCCCTGGAGGCATCTCCCAACTCCCAGACACAGCTCCCTGACCCAGGGCTCCGATCCTCAGGGATCTCAACTTAAGAGGTCCAAAGCTGAGCGAAATGTCTTGCTCGCAGCCTGCTGCTCCTCCCAGGTCCCCACCCGGGGCACCACCATCCACCTGGCCGCACATGTGAATGTTGGCCCCCTTTTCATTCCCCACGAGCAGTCAGGGATGCTGGCCACCTGCCCCAGACCCCTCACAGCCTTGCTAAGGCCCAGGCCCAGCCTCTGACTCCCCACTTCTCTCATCAGTGTGTCAGCTCCCCAAGTTCTGGCCCGGGCTGTTGAGCCTGATCAGCGTGTCCCTTGCTGAAGAGCCTCCACGAGGTTTTGCTTATGACTATGTTTTGTTTTTGATGTCCAGAAGAAAAAGGGAAGAGAATTTTTTTTCAGTTCAAGGGCTCCCATTACCTCAAATAAATTTCTTGGTGAGGTCACTGCTGCTAAATGGGCTGGTTGCCTGCCCCCAGGCCACAAAGGACATTCTCCTTATTCATGGGGAGATCAGCATTTGTCAGAAAAGATGTTAAAGGGAACAGTGTCAAATGGAGCTTGTTTTGGGGTATAATCTGAGGCATTCCATCACTGGCAGCAGAGTTATTCACAGCTGCCATGACTGAGCGCTCTGTAAGGCCTCTACACCCTTGGGATCCTTTAACCCTTCCAGTGGCCCTGTGAGGTGTTATCACTGGGCCCATTTTACAGGTGTAGGACCCAAGGCTCAGAGGTTTAAGAAACTTCCCTGAGGTTACACACTAACCAGAGAGGCACTGAAACGAGCTCAGATCTGCCTGGCAGAGTGCTAGGTGCTGGGGCTCCCAAGTTGTAGAGCTTTTGAAAGCCAAGTGGTCACTCTTGGGTTTGTCACATATGGGGTGGAGGGCATTACATGATCTCTAGGGCAGGAGCTGCGGGATCTGTTCTTAGCGGTCTGCATCTGCTAGACTAGACATAGCTACCCTCCTGGCCAGGATCAGCCTTTGTTTTGTTTTTGATGTCCAGAAGAAAAAGGGAAGAGAATTTTTTTTCAGTTCAAGGGCTCCCATTACCTCAAATAAATTTCTTGGTGAGGTCACTGCTGCTAAATGGGCTGGTTGCCTGCCCCCAGGCCACAAAGGACATTCTCCTTATTCATGGGGAGATCAGCATTTGTCAGAAAAGATGTTAAAGGGAACAGTGTCAAATGGAGCTTGTTTTGGGGTATAATCTGAGGCATTCCATCACCGGCAGCAGAGTTATTCACAGCTGCCATGACTGAGCGCTCTGTAAGGCCTCTACACCCTTGGGATCCTTTAACCCTTCCAGTGGCCCTGTGAGGTGTTATCACTGGGCCCATTTTACAGGTGTAGGACCCAAGGCTCAGAGGTTTAAGAAACTTCCCTGAGGTTACACGCTAACCAGAGAGGCACTGAAACGAGCTCAGATCTGCCTGGCAGAGTGCTAGGTGCTGGGGCTCCCAAGTTGTAGAGCTTTTGAAAGCCAAGTGGTCACTCTTGGGTTTGTCACATATGGGGTGGAGGGCATTACATGATCTCTAGGGCAGGAGCTGCGGGATCTGTTCTTAGCGGTCTGCATCTGCTAGACTAGACATAGCTACCCTCCTGGCCAGGATCAGCCTGCTGAGCTGTGATGCTCTCTTGGCTGAGTTCTCGTCGCCCCAGCTCATGGGCTAATGCTGGCCACCCAGTCAAGTAAATGAGCCTGTCCTGTGCTGGAGGTGAGACCCCCATGGCTAGCTGGCAGTCACCTCTGCCTGGACTTCTACTCCAGAGAAAAGGGCTGGGAGGAGAGCAGTGGGGTGAGGTGGTAGGCAAGTGGCCCCCCTCTCTCCCTCAGTTTCCCCACCTAGAAGAGCTCCCCTTTGAAGAGCTGGTTTCTTAGGGCATTTACGAATTGCTGTGAGGTGAAATTGTGCCTGAGCACTCACAGTTGCCTTCCTGCCTGCCCAGGCAGTAACAGTGTCAGAGCTGCTGCACAAGCAGATGGATACTAGATGTGGTCTGACCTCTGAGGACAGAGTCCACAGTCATGAGGTAGAGGGTGTGCAAGACAGAGGAAGCCACTCACCTGCCTGAGGACAGGCGCAGGGTGGAGTCTCACAGCCTGGAGTGCAGGAGGTGGAAAGCAAAAGCTTTGGTTTTCACGGTTCCCCCGGGTGCCATAGCCCAGAGTTATGGCTAGTGGGCAGCTGGGCGCCAGTGGAGATGGAGCCCAGGCCCTCCCTGGGAGGTTTGCCGTTCTGGGAAAGACCCCCTCCTTGCTTGCGACTCGCTCAGGGAGCGCACTCGGGGGCGGGGGGGTGGGGAGGCGGGCCCAGTAGCAGCTGCTGCCTCCTGTAAGCCAAGAGGGTGGTCACAACAATGGCTCCCACCTACTCACCTGCTGCTGTGCTGGGGGCTCTTTGCGGTCTTCCCTCTCTATCACAGTCTTGCAAAGTGGGCGCTGCCTTCCCTGCTTTACAGAGACAGAGGATGATTTATGTATGAAGTGACTTGTCCAAGGGCATACAGCTGAACTAGCAGCAGAATTCAAACCCAGGTCTGTCGGGATTAGATGCCATGCTGGATGTGGTGAGCCGGACTTCGTGGAATTAAACCAGGTGTCAAGGCGAGAGCCAGAGAGGGAGCAGTCAGCCTGCGTGGCTCCTCAGGCTGGAGGGGCCTGCCACCCCCCCTGCAGAGCCCTGTGGCCCTTCCCGCAGGGCCAGCCTCCTGGCTCCGCCTTGCCCCTGAAGCTGGAGAGGAGCCAGTCCCGTGGCCTGGCTGGCTCCCTGAACGCCAAACCTGGCAGCCAGGACAAGGCTCGAGTGAGCAGTGCTGCTGGCCAGCCCGCAGGGCGGCGTGGCCAGAGCCCTGCAGCCTGGCTCAGCCCACCCGGGACCGGGGAGCTGTAAGGCCTTCCCTGAATGGCACGACCGGCCCCTCTCCAGTCAGCCCTCCAACCCAAACCTTGGTAGTTCAGATCACGTCACACAGTCTGGGGTTTCTCACAGACCCTGTACAATTAATTAGAGGCCAGTGGCCTGGGATTCCCTTCAGCAAGGTGGCTGTCCACGCCATCCGTGACTCTCATCAGCTCAGCAACACCTTTCTCATGCCAAGCTCTTGACTGAAGCTCCTGCCCTGGTACTGCCCCCACATTCCTCTCTGGTGTGATTTCCTCATCTCTAAAGAGACTTAAGAGTGGGGCTGTACTCTCTGTGAGCTGAGGAGAGCCTCAAATGAGATGAGGCCCAAGGAAGCCATCTTAGAAAGAAGCTTCCCAGGTGGCGCCAGTGGTAAAGAACCCGCCTGCCAGTGCAGGAGACGTAAGAGATGTGGGTTCGATCCCTGGGCTGGGAAGATCCCCTGGAGGAGGACATGGCAACCCACTCCAGCATTCTTGCCCGGAGAATCCCGTAGACGGAGGAGCCCGGTGGGCTACAGTCCACAGGGTTGCAAAGGGTCGCACGTGACTGAGGTGACTTAGCACATCTTACTATCAAATCAACAGGACACCTGCAGAGTTGCTTAACGAGGATACCCAACAACTCTGGGGGCTTGATAGGACATCTCAGGGCTAAAGAGGACTCTGGATACCCCACCTCCGTCCTCACAGTTGCTGTGGTGCACACAGTGTATGCGCCAAAGCCCCGGATTCTCAGCTCAACCGTTTCTGTTTTGCTGTGTGGCTCCCAGCGAATCCCTGGATCTGCATCCTTGCCCTGTACAGCAGGAATAAGGAGTCTCATTCCCTCCAACCCCACCCACCCCTGTGAGGGCTGCTGGGATAGCTAACGACATAATGGAAGGGAAAGCCCTTTGAGAATGTTTCGAGGGAGACACAAACCGACACCAGCCTTATTAATAATGGATGCCTGGGTGTGGTGCTGCCTATCCACGTTCAGCAATTCTGGGGAAGGCTGCCTGGGACAAGCTGTTATTTCACTTGCTGCTGCTGGTAGTTTGGTGCGAGAAGAGGGTGGTAGACAGGGGCTGAGAGGACATGGGCCCCACCCCCACTCTCAATACCCAGCCCAGGCACTGTCTGCTCCTCCTGAGCTCACCTTGCTCATATATCCCCACTGGTTCTCCCATAAATAATGCCCCAGAGTCACCCTGAGTTAAAGCACTGTTGTTCCAGGAGGCACCTTATTTGCCTTCCTCTCCTTTTCCCAGTATAAACCCCAAACATACATTTCCATGGCATAAGCTGAATGATGAATTCATAACTACTCTGGATTTTTTTTTTTTCCCTTTGCTTCAGCACTGAAAAGTTTAGTATTGTCTCTTGGTGAATAGTTAATTTAATTATCCAAAGAAAATGATGGAACATTTGCTGCTAAATTTATTGCAAACCACCAAAGAGACTGGCATGACTTTATGCAGAGCCCCAGGCTATAGCATAGGGGAGCAGGCTGCCTATTCATCCTGAAACAAGCAAATGAAATTGACTACCCTGGAGATCAATCAGGACATTAAACACTGTGATGAATGTGGCAGAACTCTTCAGTGTCTGAGATTTACAGGGCACCTTTCACCAAGCGCTCTAGGAGCCTCCCCAACATCAATTAGGCCTCATAACTAGGTAGGCTCACCTCCACCTCCGCTGCATAAAGAAGAGGCATGGTGTTCTTGGACCTGGGTTTGCTAAATGCCACAAAAGCAAGCCAGTGTGCAGACCAGATCCAGTACAAAGCCCCCTGCTTCCCTCAGCAAAGAATGTTTTAGAATGGAGGAATCAGGCTAAAAGGGGACTGAGAGATTGGAATCCAGACTGTGTCATGTTCTTGGTGCTTCTGTGCCTTGGCCACGCTGGGCCTTTCACCTGGGATATGCTTCGTTATTGGTTGATTTTGACTGAACTCAGCTGTCTCATCTTCCTCCCCTTCACTGCAGCCGGTCCCAGTCAGGCTGGATTAGGTACGTCCTCTGTGTTCCCAGGGGCTTCCCAGGTGACACCAGTGGTAAAGAACCCGCCTGCCAGTGCAGGAGACATAAGAAACATAGGTTCGATCCCTGGGTTGGGAAGATCCCCTGGGGGAGGGCATGGCAACCCACTCCAGTATTCCTGCCTGGAGAATCCTGTGGACCGAGGAGCCTGGCAGGCTGTAGCCCACAGGGTCACAGAGTCGGACACGACTGAAGCGACTTAGCATGCACGCACACCGTGTTCCCAGAAAGAACTCAGGTTATGGCATGTGGTTGAGGGTATACTTCAGCCTAAGGTCACCACGCACTAGCTGTGAATCCTTTGGCAAGCGTTTTAAGCTCTGCAAGCTTCAGTTTTCTTATTTGGAGAGTGGAGAATACTATAATACCTCGTGAGGTTATGAAGCTTAAGTGAAATAATGTCTGTAAAGCATTCAGCACAGCTCTCCAAAGTGGTTCTTGTCTCCATTTTCCTAAGCTGTTTGATATTTGCCAACACATTCACACAGGTTGAAGCTTGAAGCTATCTTGGAAGATTATCAAGTGCAATTTGCCATTTTACAGATGAGGAAAATGAAGTCTAAAAGGAGAGAAGGAATGTGACCAGGGCACCCCTGAGACCATATTAGAACCAGGATGAGAACCCCAGTGTCCTGGTGAGCAGCCCACACAGTGCTCAGCCCAGGTCCCAGACCTCACAGTTCCCCATGCAGCCCCCACACTGGGAAGGGAAAACAGCCCTCCAAGCCGGACTTGAGTGCCCCAAACCACGTTTATCAGCAACTCTTCTCCATGTGGGTGCCCCACAAAATATTTTTAAAACCCTAGGGCTATACAAGTTGGAGCAATATATCACCCTAAATGGGCTTTTAACAAGGTTATCAGTCAAGTATCCTTTCGTTCAGCAACAGCTAACCAAATCCATCTGTTATAATCAATACTATTCTCCGGGTTTCCCAGCCTCTTAAGCACACTTTTACACGGACCAAAAACAAAACCCCCCTCTCATCCCCATGAGAGACAATGTGAAATGCAACCAAACTGACTCCCCCTTTCACACAGCACTTACGGCTAGGGTTTCATTCAAAGCCTCCCAGCCCAGTACAGACACGCCCAGGCTCTGCCGGCAGCGTGGCTCCCGCACTATCCTGGGAGGATGAGCCCCACTCTCTGCCAGCCTCGCCCACAGCACCGGACCCATTTCCACAGTCTCAGGGGACCCATTCTGTACCCAAAGAGCTTTCAGTCAAACCTATTCAGGGCATAAGGCCAGAGGATTCCTGCAACAGCCTCCTAATCGCTTCCATCTTTTCTTTCTCTCTCTGTCTGTCCTGAACACTTCACCAGCTTATGTTATTCCTCTAGATCAAGTAACAGGCCTTCCTCAACACAGGCTAGTATAGAATCTATCTCCCTGTTGCCAGAATGGTGCTCCCAAAGACCTGTTCAGGTGGCAGGGCCTCAGGACGTCATGCTGCTCTTTGTGGAACATTCTGGATATACTGACATGGTTAATTCTAACACATAAACAAGGAATAGTAACAACCAGCAGAGAGCATTTTTAAGTATTCAGCATCTGTTCACTAAACAAAAGCTGTGGAGGGCCAGTGGCTGCTGACCTCCTTAGTTAAATATCCATTTGTTACCAGTTCATTCACTTTGGAACCTGATTATAGTAGGATCAGATATAGCAGCAATTGGGAGTTTTAGAAAAAAGGATGCAAGAAAGACTTAGATTGGGAAATTCTATTAACTTTTCCTGCAAATCAGGAGCTCTCACAGAACCATCTCTGGCCCAGCTCCTGAAACAGCAGTATTCCTTGAGGGCAAAGTTAGAACCACTGACCCATGAGGAAAAACAACAAACTCCTCAGCCTACCAGCCAATGTTCTCCACAATCTGGCCTTCACTACCTACCACCCTCAAGCCCTCTCCTGACACTGTTTCTGCCCGTCACTGCCTCGAGCGTGTGAGCTCTCATATGCTCTACTTCTGCCTCTCGTGCTCACGTCGACACCTCACGCCCTGAGGAATAACCGCAGCTGGCCCCCTGAAGGAGCTCTCCCTGTATGTGCAGTTTATGCTGACTGCATGCTATCTGCTTTTCTAATCACTTGGGTCTCATCTCATCTTCCCTGCTAGCTGCAGATCTTGAGGGCAGGGGCTGTGCCTCTAACAGCCTGTATTCTCAGAGCCCAGCAGCAAGCTGCTCTCCCTATCAGGACCACAAGCCACGTCAGTGCAGTGGCCGGACCAGACCTCCAGGTGTTTGCTCCAGAGTCCTACACAGCACAGCTGCTGGGTGAGCCAGGGAGGCTAGAAGGGAATATGCCCCGATGTACTGCTGAGAGACCAGGGGAAGTGCTGGTCTTCGCCTCAGCTGCCAGAGAGCTGAGACCAGGGCCCTCACTGTCCATAGTAAGGAGGTTGTTTATTGCTCAGGTGCAAAGTGGCATCTGACTCTTTGCAAACCCCTGGACTGTAGCATGCCAGGCTCCTCTGTCCTTCACTTCTTCCCAGAGCTGGCTCAGTTTCATGTCCAATGAGTTAGTGATGCTGTCCAACCATCTCATCCTCTGCCACCCCTTTCTCCTTTTGCCTTCAGCCTTTCCCAGTGTCTGCTTGACCTAAATGACCTCAAGAACCTATCAGCTCTGCCCCCACATGGCTGCCTTCCTACACGCATACTCCTGCCCTCTCAGGGACTTCGTGTTCTGACAAACTAGCCAAATTCCTGGGGGCTGTATGACATTAACCTAAGACCTCAAAGGTCTTAGGGGAGAAAGGCAGGAAGCATACAGACAAACCCCAAAGAAAGCTATTCCTAACACTTTTGCCCAGACTGCTCCCAGAGCTACAGCTCAATCCTCAAGCCAAGATGTAGGGCCGTCACTTGGAACTGACAGCTTGATTTCCCACAGAACAATAAAAAAAAAAAAAAAAAAGAGCATGTCAAATTGTACCTTCTGGCACAGATGGTAGTTTTTAACAATCTGCCCCAGTCTCACACAACTCCCTTTGGAAGGTAAACTTTGAGTGGGCACTTAAAGGGGCTTCTAAGTTGAACAAATTCCAGCTGGAGAGACAAGCCCCGGATACCAACTCTCTTCCTCCACTAGGATCCTGAGTGGTGCCCCGCCCACCTGGGACCAGGCACCAAGTGCCCTTTACCTGCGGGTACCAGGCAGCCACTCCCTGTTCTTCCCGCCGAGGTGAGGCAGAGCACACACTGGTGAAGCCACTGCTCTGAAGCCCAACTTCCTGGTTCCAAACCATGGCTCCCGTTTGTAAGCTGTCTGGAACTGGGCAAGTTACATACCCTCTTTTTGCCTCAGCTTCCTCATCTGTAAAACAGGGATAAGAAGAGCATCTATCTTACGGGTGTTGTGAGGACTGAAGGGGTTTAGCATGTGACATAGAGTAAGCGCCATGTGTGTGCCCAGTTGCTCTGTTGTGCCCGACTCTTTGAGACTCTATGGACTGTAGCCCGCCAGGCTCCTCTGTCCATGGGATTCTCCAGGCAAGAATACTGGAGTGGGTTGCCATTTCTTTCTCCAGGGGTTCTTCCCGACCCAGGGATCAAACCCGGGTCTCCTGCATTGGCAGGTGGATTCTTTACCACAGAGCTACCTAGGAAGCCCCTACTTAATGCTATGATGATGATGATGAATTGTATCCAGTAAATTAACTGAACAGCTGCTTGAAGCTGGAGCAGGACATTTGTGACAGGAGGGAGAGAAAAGGGAGAAAGACCAAACAGTTCGGCCCCAAGGCTAAGAACCACACCGAGATACGCCTTGGAGTGGACCTCCTTGAGCTGGCACACGCTGTATACGGTGGGCGTACCTCTGCAGCCACCACTCCTGCTTCTCTCCTGTGCCCCCAGTGAGGGTATCCCACAGGGAGGGAGAGTACACGGAAACGGCTCCGAGTAAGGTTAGCGTCCTTGGGAAGAGCCCCAAAGATAGCAACAAGATACAGGCACTACTTCTGCAAGAGAAATTCAAATTGCATGGCCCTGGACAAGTCACTTCAGCTCCTTCACGTTTCTCTGTGCCACAGCATCCCTCCCTGTACAAGGGGGCTGAGCCGGATGGTCCCTCAGCTCTGCATCCTAGGGTCCTACAGTTCTAACACTGAGCACTACTTGGCTGCTCCTCTCACTTCGTTACAAGAAGGCAGAAGTGTCAGTGACATTTAACTTCAAAGGGTGTTTCACAGCAAGTGATTATAACGCACCAAAAAAGGGTTCAACTAATCAGCCCCAGGCTGGCCACACTAAGGGCCCGACTGGGCCCCCCGCTCCCTCCCTTGGTGTATCACTAGTCACTTCCCGGCTCTTTCCTGCCGTCTTTCTTGTTCTCAACTATGCCTTCTGTGGCTCGGCTTCAGCGTGGCAGCGCTCTTCATTCAGCTCGCCTGCGGACCCCTCAGAGCCCTGCCCACACCTTCTTGCAGTCTTGGCCAAGACCTCACCAGCCTCTGTTCCCGGGGCTGCACCTGCACAAGCGCCCGGCCGCTGCGACACTCTCAACCTCAGCCCGTGCCCTAGGGCAGCATGGGAAAGTGCTGGAACTCACCACACACGTGGCCAACGTGCATGCCTGGCTGCTTTCTAAGACAGTCCAAAGGAAGCCACCAGGAGGGGAAAGAAAAGCCAGAGCCGTCTCTGGGCAAGACTTTTAACATTTACAATAGTACTGAGCTATCTGTTAGCATCAGAGGCCATTCTGTCTCAGTGCAGCCCCTTCTCCACTTGCCTCTTCTTTATAGACACCAAGAACTGTAAACTGCCAAGATCTTAAAATGAAATGGAAAATTAAATCAACTTAAGCCAACTAAATATATTCAGCAGGTTCAGGTTTAAGGCTGGTCTGCTTCTGTCCCATTAGCTATGATTTTCTAGAGACTGGAATATATTTAAGATAACATTCACGCTTTGTGGCTTTTTTAACTCTAAATTCACCACTCTAGTTCCCTTGTCTCAACAACTGGATTATGTTGATTAGACTGGTGGGAACATTCATGTTTATAATCTTATTAAAACACAGAGCCATCCATGAACAACACAGGCGAAGAATAAATAATAATTTTCACTCCTGTTTTTTTCAATTTTCTCTCTTCCTTTACAAAGATAGGCATATTTCTGGTAATAGTTTTAAAGTTATGGAAAGGCTTTATTATGTATTACAGAGCTATAAAATTTCAAAAAATAACTGTTTAGAACCACAAATAATTAAGAAATAATAATAACTCCATAAAAAAAAGCATTTAGTGTCTGTTAGAAATTTTCCTCAAATTATGAAATGTAGCTCTCCACACTTTCCAATGATTGTTATATTAGCCATGAATTTCTATGATTTCAGCTGAATATACTTTGATACAACTTTCCTTCTTAAGACATGGTCATGACTCATTTCTTCTTCAACAGCTCAGTCATTTCAGGAACAACCTGCAAATTTAAAAAATAATAACAATAATTAAACAATTTGAGTCTTCATTGTGCTAAGGTCACAGCTCCTTAAGGAGTACAAAAAGGCCAGAAGTAACAGTGGGAATCACCAGGGAGGCACAGGAGGTACAAAGTGCCCCCTCCCTCTGCCTTACCGAGGAACTCCCTGTTTTCCCACAGTCTCTTTTCCCACCCAGGGGAAAACTATACCCACCCTGGACATGTGGCTGGCAGAGCCAAAAGCCCACTCCTGGCCTGGAAGCCTTTGTGACACAACCTCAGACTCAGAAAGGCACCCCTGAGAACAGGAAGGCCAATTTGTGCTGCGAACAGTGTGCATTTTTGGCCTCTGTGCTTCCTGGCACTCTTCCTCCCCTCACTGCAGTCTTGCCTTACCTTCAAAGCCTCCTGCTTAGTCACGACTCCTGCCAGCCTCCTCTCGTACTTGCTTTCTCATTGTTCATTCATTCATTCATCATTCATCTAACAAACACTGTAGCTGCTGCTCCTCAGCACACGTCACCATCCTCTGACACATCAAAGTGAGCTGCATGCTGGACACCACCCATCATCGCTCTTTACTAAAATCAACGCCTTGTGCTGACGCAGGGGCAGGTCAGCAGACACAGCAAGAAACCACAGTGAAGGAAACTGACCAGGTTGGCTCCCACTTTAGGAAGGATTCATTACTAACCCTTGGCCTGGGCAGTTCGGTGGCTGCAACTGGAGCTTTCGGTGTGGAGCTGCTCTGTGGCAGCCTGGATCACAGAGGAGGGCTACGTGCGGGGACTGCAGGAGAATGCCACACAGGGCCTGCCTGAAAACTAGCCTAGCCACTCGTGTAGAATATCAGTTACTCAGCTTCCAAGGGGTTGTCGACTGCCCTAGCTCACAAAGATCCCAGCTGAACTCGCCACTGGTGAATATAGCCTCTCAATTATTTAAGAGAGCTACATTTCCATTAGGTGGAAATAATGTGTTCGTACAAAATTTATTAAGGAAATTGTCGACATGTTGTTTCTTCCGAATGTCACTTTGTCTCCAGCCTATTAAAAGGCCCGTGTTTACCATGGAGCCAGCAGGCATTAGCTCAGGGGCAGCATTAAGTGCTGGCACCACTTCCCCCAGTTTCCTCGGTGGAGAGACCATGAGCTTATGCCAGTCACACAGATGACATGCTAAACGAGCCTCATGCGGGGCCCGCGAGTTTCATGAAAAATGGGCTAGGGCCCAACTTCTTTTAAATAAAACATCAATTTGGTTTAGAACATAGTTTTTAAAAACCTTACAGAAAGTCCCCCTGCCACACTCCCCTCAAAAGGGTTGAGGGGTCTTTCTCTCGCCATGCTCCATATCATTTTTGTTAGATCAATCTCCGAATTCCTAAGCATACCAAACAATGCCTTAGTTAGGGGAAAAAAACATGCCAACTCCGTTTACTGAGTATCTAAGGGCCTCAGCACACTGAAAGATCTGAATTCTTATTTTTTTCTACTTTAGACACTGCAGAGGCAGCTCCCTACTCAGTAAGACCAGATGAGAGTGAATTTATGTCTCAAAAAGGACAATCTACTGATATAAGTCACAGCACAACTATATTTCACTCATTTATTTAGTATTTCCTCAGGATAAGCACTATGGGAAAAAGAGAAGATCAGGCCAGATTCCTGGCCACAAGGAGGGAAGAGACAGAGGCCTAAGAACCACTTGATTAGAAATTTGCTTATCTTATACTGTACTGTAAGAGAATGAGAATGGCATTAAGAGCTCCGAATTCAAGCATTCTGAGGTAAGTCGAGTCTGGTATGTACTAGGAAAAATCAGAACATTTAACATGGAGAAAAAAAAGATTCTGAGCAAAAAATGAGGAGGCAAACAGATAAACACTGTAGGTTCCAGAGACAGTAAAGGGACTAGAATGACTGTAGTGAATGGCTATGTTGGAGAGAGGTGAAAAAGGTTTAAACAGATAGGAGTTATGCCAAGTCTAATCAATGGGGACACAACAGTCTCTCCAACAGAGACAGACAACTGGATATCCACACGCAAAAGAATGATGTTGGGCCCTCACCTCACACCATACACAAATATTAATTAATTTAAACAACATAAAACTCTTAGAAGAAAACATAGGGGTAAATCATCAGGACCTTGGGTTATGACAATAGATTCTTGGATATGACATCCAAAACATAAGCAACAAAAAACAGATGAACTGGACTTCATCAAAATTTAAAACTTTTGTCATCAAAGGATATTATTAAGAAAGTAAAAAGACAACCAACAAAATGGGACAAAGAATTTAGAAAACAAACCAAGGGTCTCATAACGGTTTAACTTCCAGAAAATATGAAGAAATCTTACAACTCAACAACAAAAAAACAAACAATTCAATTAAAAATTGACAAAGAACATGGATTAACATTTCTCTAAAGAAGACATACAAATGGCCAGAGTACACACAAAAAATGCTCAATATGATTTGTCATCAAAAAAATAATAAATAAATAAGTCAATCAAAATAACAATGAGATACCACTTTACAACCATTAGGATGGCTATAATAAAAGATAATAACAAGTGCTAGCAATGTATGGAGAAACTGGGGCCCTTGTATATTATTTGGTAGGAATGTAAAATGAGTCAATCACTTTGTTAAATAGTAGGCAGTTCTTCAAAATGTAAAACACAAAGTTATCAAAGTGTACGAGCAATTGCATTCCTAGATGTGTATCCAAAAAAGATGAAACAGTGCACAAAAACCCATACATGAATGCGCATGGCAGCATTAATTATAACAGTCAAAAAGTGGAAACACTCAAAAGGTCATCAATTGATAAATGCATAAACAAGTTGTGGCATATATATACAATGGCTGTTACTTGGCAATAAAAAGGAATAAAGTGCTGCTACAACAATGAACCGTTAAAAAATTATGTTAACAAGCCACCCACAAAAGACCATGTATTACATGATTCTATACCCAGGACTGGCAAATCTACAGAGACACAAAGGAGATGAGCTGTTGCCAGCGGCTGGGGAGAATGTGAATAGACAGTGACTGCTAACAGGTATCGGGGAAGGCAATGGCACCCCACCCCAGTACTCTTGCCTGGAAAATCCAATGGACGGAGTAGCCTGGTGGGCTGCAGTCCATGGGGTCGCTAACAGTCGGACAGACTGAGCGACTTCACTTTCACTTTTCTCTTTCATGCATTGGAGAAGGAAATGGCAACCCACTCCAGTATTCTTGCCTGGAGAATCCCAGGGATGGGGGAGCCTGGTGGGCTGCCGTCTATGGGGTCACACAGAGTCGGACACGACTGAAGTGACTTAGCAGCAGCAGCAGCTAACAGGTATGGGGTTTCTGCTCAGTGTGAGGAAAATGTTCCACAAGTAGACACAATTAGACCTAGGCTAGCAGTGATGGATGCATAACTATGCGAATATACTAAAAACAACGACACTGAACTTTACCTTTAAAAGCATACATTTTATGATATGTGAATTATAGCTCAGTAAAGTTATTATATATTTAAAAATTAACAAAGCTACCAGTCAGGTGGTTCCCTCTGTCCTGTAACTCTAACTCTGATTATGCTATTCACCCTTTATTAAGCATCTACTATGTACTTGCATGGAACAAAACACAAACAGGTAGGCTAATATTTAACACAGACTAAACTAAGTGCAGTAAATCTCACTTAAATCTCATTACAATTTAGAGAGATTAAGTTTGCTAAGATAATTTAATTAGTATATGCCCAAGACAGAATATGAAATGAAGCTTGTAATTACTGTACCATGTTACTTCTGTCATATGAAGAAAAAATAAATTTGTCCTAACTCATAAGACTATTGATGGGCAAAGTGAACAGATAAATAAAAGAAAATAAAATGTTATGCATATACAGTTTTACTCTAGCTGTGATGAAATCTGGTGGATGCAATATACCTTAGGGAGTTATTAGTTCAATAGCTATTTCTATATTTGTTATATGTGATACAGTTTGAAATTTTCAAACAAAAATTTGGTCTAAAAAAGTCCTTCTTACATAGCTATTCCTTGATTTATGATGTTATTTTAAGATCTTAATCCCAAATGGAAAATCAATTTTCATCACAATTTGCCTAGTCATCTCTTTAAGCTGTTCGGCCTTAAAGGTCCCTTTTAAAGACAGAAGGCGGCCCCAGCGGGAAGGGTAGCCCCTGTGCCGCCCTGTCTGCTCCTCTGTCAGAACTTTCAGGCTGGAGCAAAAGTGACTGCAGTTTTCGACCATGAAGTGTAAACTATAACTAGGCTCAAACACATCTTTATTAATCAAAATAGGAACCATTCAATCAGCACATTTTTGCCCATGAGAAATAAGTCTGTTTGCTCCTGTAGCGTAAAAATGCGTGCTTCGGGATTTGACGAATTCTTGGAAAGCATTTTCTGCCTCCTGCTGGTTGTTGAAACATTTTCCCTGCAAAAAAGTTGTCAAGATGCTTGAAGAAGTGATAGTCAGTTGGCAAGACATCAGGTGAAAATGGCAGATGAGGCGAAATTTCACAGCCCAATTGGTTCAACTTTGGAAGCATTGATCGTGCGACTTTTGGTCAGGGGTTGTCACGGGGAAGAACTGGGCCCTTTCTGTTGGTCAATGCCGGCGGCAGGTGGTGCAGTTTTCGGTACATCCCATCGATCTGCTGAGCATACTTCTCTGATGTAACGTTTTCGCCAGGATTCAGAAAGCTGTAGTGGATCAGGTCAGCAGCAGACCACCAGTGATCATGACCTTCTCTTGGTGCGAGTTTGGCTTTGAGCAGTGCTTTGGATCTTCTCTGTTCAACCAGCCATCACCAGTTTTTGTATAAAATCCACTTTTGAGTGCATGCCACAATCTAATTGAGATAGCTCACTGCTGTTGCATAGGATAAGAGAAGACAACACTTTGGCACCCTCTTATCGAGCTTCTTCACCTTTGTGATTTGTTTCAAATGCCGAATGACCACAGAATGGTCAACACTGCATTCTCCGGCAACGCCTCGTGTGGCTGTAAGAGGATCAGCTTTGGTAATCGCTCTCAGCTGGTCACTGTCAGCTTCTGATGGCTGGGCCACTGTGTTCCTCATCTTCAAGGCTCCCATCTCCTTTGCAAAACGTCTTGAACCACCACTGCACTGTATGTTCAATAGCAGTTCCTGGGCCAAAGGCATTGTTGATGTTGCCAAGTTGTCTCCATTGCTTTACGACCCATTTTGAACTTGAATAAGAAAACTGCTCAAATTTGCTTTTTATCTAACATCACTTCCCTAGTTTAAAATAAATATATAATACACATCAAGTGATAAGTCATTAGCAAAAAACATAAAGCAAGAAATATGCATCAAAATGATGTATAACATAACCACATCGAGAATGTATTCCAATATCAAAGGGCAAAGTTCAACAATGCAAAAGTGCAATTACTTCTGCACCAATCTAATACTATAATACTCATCTGTGTTACACTTAATTCTGATTTCAACTGAGAAAACAATTTGATTTCTGTTTAGTTCTGCCTTGGTTGCCAGAGTCTGTAAAAGACATGGTCCTACTTTCTGCAATTCATCTAAGGTACAGGAGTAGTGGTGAGCCAACCAGCTGTGGTACCTGATGAGCTAGAAAGTCAGTAATGAGAAAAAGAACAGAGCAGGAACCTGGCTTAGTTGTGCCAACAACTTGCTCAGCAACTTCCCTAAATCACATCTCTCTGAGACACAGACAACTTAAGAAGAACACATCCTGCTTGTTACTCACACAGTAATAAAGGAGAGGCTGCACCTCAAGTAGAATTTTTCATATTTTCTTAACTAGTTTTCCCTAAGACTGCATTTTTAAGGACTGATTAACTTTCTCACCACTTTGTATTAATCAAAGGCATATATAACTGTGCTTCAGAACTTCTGAGCAGCATGAGATAGACAATGCCTTAATTCTTGACAAAGGCAAATAAAAGTTATGTCTTACTCCAGATACTCTTCCAATAGTCAAACGCGGGCTTCTTAAGGGAGCCTAAGATTGGAAGATGATACTCCAAGCAAACGGCAGCCAAAAGAAAGCAAGTAGGGCTACACTCATATCAGGCAAAAAGACCGCAGGACAGACAAGTTAACAAAAGACAAAAATGGACAACAGATAATGAAAAAGGGACAGTTCATAAAGAGATCCAACTTAATAATATATATGCACCTGACACAGGGCCATCAAAATACATAAAACAACTACTAACAGACCTATACAGAAAAAATGGCAGCAACACCGTAACAATAAGAGATTCCCCTTACAGCAACCAATAGAAAATTTAGAGTCAATAAGGAAAGAGCAGGCTTAAGTGAAACATTAGACCTGATATGATAGACGTGTATGGAACATGCCATCCAAACGCAGCAGAATACACATTCTTCTCAAGTGCACATGGAACTTTTCTCAAGGATTGACTGTATGCTGGGACACAAAACAAGTCTCAAGACTGATAATGATGGTAAGAATCTAGAAATCAACTAAGAGAAAGCTGGAAAAACCACACACAGAAAAATGGAGAATGAACAACATGTCACTGAACAACTATTGAGGCAATGGAAAAAATCAAAGGAGAAATAAAACAAAGCCCAAAATCAGCAGAAGAAGGAAATAATAAAGATCAGAGCAGAAAGGAATGAAATTGAGACTAAAAAGATGACAGAGAAGATTGTACATATCAAACCCATTAACATCACCCTTTGTGGTGAAAAGCTTGGTGAAAGTTACCCTTCTAAAATCAGGAAAAAGACAAGGATGCCTGTTCTTACCACTTTTATTCAAAATAGTATTGGAAGTCCTAGTCAGAACAATTAGGCAAGAAAAAGACATAAAAGGCATCCAAATCAGAAAGGAAGAAGTAAAAATGTCACTAAAAACTTGTGGATGACATAATTTGATATGTGGAAAACTCTAAAGATGCCACCAAAAAAACTATTAGAAATAATAAATGAATACAGCAAAAGTTGCAGGGCACAAAATCAACATACAAAAATCTGTTGCATTTCTACATGTTACCAATGAACCAGCAGAGAGAGAAATTAAAAAAACAATTCTGTTTACAATCACAACAAAAAGCATAAAATGCCCAAGAATATATTTAACCAAGGAAGTGAAAGACCTGTACGCTAAACCCTTAAGACATTGTTTTGTTTTTTAAGACATTGTTGACAGAAACTGAAGACATAAATAAGTGAAGGTATTCCATGCTCATAGATGGGAAAAATTAACGTTTTTTAAATGTTGATACTGCCCAAAACAACCTACAGATTCAGTGCAATCCCTATCAAAATCCCAAGGACGTTTTTCACAGAAATAGAACAAAAAATTCTATAATTTGCATGGAACCATAAAAGGACTCCCTCCCCCCACACAAAGCCAAAGCAATTCTAAGGAAAAAGAACAAAGCTGAAGGTACCACATGCTCTGATTTCAAACTATATTACAAAGGCATAGCAGTCAAAATAGCATGGTGCTGGCAGAGAAACAAATACACAAATAAATGGAACAGAGTAGAGAACCCAGAAATAAAATTAATTTACAATGGAAGAATAAAGAACATACACTGGAGAAAGAACAATTTCTTCAATAAATGGTGCTGAGGAAACTGGACAATCACAGGCAAAAAAAATGAAACTTGACATACAAAATCAGTTCAAAATGGATCAAAAACTTGAATGTAAGACCTGAAACCACAGAACTCCTAGAAGAAAACACAGGTAGTTTGCTTTCTGACATTAATCTTAGCAACATCTTTCTAGATATGTTTCCTCAGGCAAACAAAAGCAAAAATAAACATATGGCAAGTTAAAAAGCTTCTGCATGACAAAGGAAATCATCAACAAAAGGGAAAGATGACCTATGAAATAAGAGAAGATGCCTGCAAATCATATATACAATAAGGGGTTAATATCCAAAATATGTAAAGAACTCCTATAGCTCAACAACAAAACAAACACTCCAGTTAAACAGTGGGGCAGAAGCGGTGAACAGACATTTTTCCAAAGAAGACATAAAAGCACCTGGCACATGAAAAGATGTTCAACATCATTAATTATTAGAGACTTGCAAGTGGAAACCACCATGTGGTGTCACCTCATTCCTGTTAGAATGGCGGTTATCATAAAGGCAAGAAACAACAAGTGTTGGTGGTGAGGAGGCGGAGAAAAGGGACCACTGGTGCACTGTTGGTGCGAATGTAAACTGCCACAGCCACTTCGGAAATCAGTATGGAGATTCCTCAAAAAATTAAGAATAGAACTACCACATGAACCAGCCACCCCACTCTTGGGTTTTTAATCCATAGAATACAAAAACACTAACTTGAAAACACACAATGGGACTCTTAGGTCCGTTGCAGCATATTTACAAGAGCCAAAATACGGAAGCAACTTAGGTGGCCATCAGTGGATGAATGGATAAAGAAGACGTGGTCTATATGTACAGAATGGAACAGCATTTCGCCATGTGTGACAACATGGATGGACACTGATGGGATTATGCCAAGTGAAACAGATCAGAAGGAGAAAGACAATCTCACTCACGTGGAATATAAAAGACACCCCCTCCCAAAACACAGTACATGAACACACCAAATAAAAACAAACACACAGAATGCGAGAACAGAGTAGTGGCTACCAGAGCAGAAAGGGCTGCGGGGCGAGCACAGCCACTAAAGGCGACCGACTATACGATGACGGGGCAAGACTAAATTTTTGGTGGTCAGCACACTGTAGGGTACACAGAAGTAGAATTATAATGTTATACACATTAAACTTATATAATGTCATAAAGCTACGTTATCTCAATAAAAAATTCAGAAAACGTTTTTAAAGTGTGCTTAACACACCCAAAATAGCTTGAGAATCTCAAGCTGGAAATTAGCTTTCTGGATGATTTTTGAGGTCCTTTTCCACCTTCAGTGCCCTAGAACTCTCAATATCTCTCTGAGCATGCACACACGTGTGCATAGATACACATCACAGACACACACATATGCTCTCATGTTAAACCTAGGAGCTGCCCTGGATGCAAGAGGCACAACTTGTGGGACACCGCCGCATCCAACATTGCTGCAGAGATGCTCCTGCCCCACGGCGGGTGTCCACAGTATGAACATCACAAATGTCTGACTGTTCCTCATTTTTTTATCAAGTATGTGGGCAGCAAAATACAGCACACAAGCAGACAGAAAAACATGCCTGAAACAAAATCACTTACAAATTTATTAAAACAGTCTCTCGAAGAAAAATAAAAGGCAACTACATTCGATGTCTGTTTGCAAACATGTCAACAGGAGACATGGCTGGGGTTCAGCAAGTATTACTTTCATTTTTAAATTTAAAGGTCTCTATCCCTTTATCTGTATCTCACTGGAACTAAACGCTTTCTACTTGAACAAAGGTATTACTACACAGAAATACAAAAATATTTATTTTTTTCATAGTAACTTTTCCTCCCACTGGAATATCTTGGTTAAATGACTGCAACAACAGTCACAGTTGTTATACAGCTGGGCCAGGTCACAGAAGCAGCTAACCTACCTAAACCCTACATTTCAGATACAGAACCCTAGGACCACAGAAGATGGGCTGTATTTTTCCCATGCAAGATAAAGGCTCTTCTGGGTTGCATGCAGGGCAGGGTGGGGCGTGGGGAGTAGGATTTCCACAGGGAAAAATGCCCTTTGCTGACCCAGGGCAATAGCCCCATTCCAGTCTCGGCAGGCAGGCTGGGCCACTACCAAGGAACTGCTGAGCATCTGAAGGGCCCATTATTCACTGAGCATGAACATACACTTCAAAACACAGATGTGCTCTCACAGTGCACTTGTGAGCTCATCTGGATCATCCAAGTGCTAGAGAAGCCATGGCAATGGGCCAGTCCTCTTGCTGGGGAGACCACCCCTGGTTCTGTTCTCAGGTGCAGCCTCTCCATAAAGGCCCACAGCAGCTTGTTACAGTTCTGCGTGACGAGTTAGTAAACCTAGCATTGGATGCTACTTTCAGAGCCTCAATCATTGCTTAAGTGATTTCTGCACAAGGTAACCTAGAAACTTATAGTCAGGCCCTGAGGGACAAAAAGAGGCCAGCCCATGCATAAGCTAGGACCTCTAAATGTGGCCAAATGGGTATCAGGTGCTCAACTATACCACTGAAGTAATTCTTTCACTGAGAGGGCAAATATAAGGGTGGTAGGAGGGCAGAAAGAATACAAAAAAATTAAAGAGTGTGAGGAGTTAGAAATAAGTGTTCTTTCCTACAGGTGTCACTATTAGGAAGGCCTTTGACTCTCAAACACAGCAAGCAGAGCATATACCTGTTGAGTCGATAAAGTGGACTTGAGAGCCCACTCATCCCATGGAAAGCTTTAGCATCACTAGTAAATCTCTGAATGAGGGGTTATGATGGGAATTTCTTTAAGGTATCCGGTAAATATGGTTCTAGGTTATAATTATTTGAGTCATTTCACATTGTGTACTAACTTAGTACGTGATATGCCAAGAATCATATGGACTTCTTAAAGGGAAAGTTATTAATATAATGCTCCATAAAAACATCATATACTAAGCAGAACAATTCTTCACTTTAAGTAGTTCAAAATTGTGTAAATATATTAATATATACATACACAGACAGACACAGATACACATTCACACAATGTCTTCCTATGACAGCTTCCTCCCTGACCAACTCCTGCAGATTCTTGGATGACAACCTAGATAACAGCTATCACTCTCAAGGCCAACTTACCTTAAATAGATCTGCAACTATTCCATAATCTGCCACTTGAAAAATTGGAGCTTCTGGGTCTTTGTTGATAGCCACAATCGTCTGTGAAATAAAAGCAAAGAGTTTTTTAAGAAAACATACCACACAGACTGATGGTTCTACTCTAATTTCCTTAACAACAAATTCGTAGTCCTAAAAATGTCTACCAAATAAGATTAGTTTAATTTGTGCTGGTATTATAAATTTAGAAGTTTCTGGGTAGGAAAATAACAAAAAATTATCTCCCAACCCTACCACAGGCCAACTGCAATATTTAAAAAAGGTTCTACTATCATTATTTTTAAAAGTTCTTTTTTAACTTACGAAAAAATGTTGTAGATAAGTAACAAATCTGAGAGGATTCTGGGAAGATGGCCAAACAGGAAACACAGAAACACAGAAAGACTGAGAGACTGTCTCCCCACCTACACACCAACTGAACTGGCAGAATCTTTCATGTAACCAGTTTGGAATTTTGGAATCTATTAAAGGTTTGCAACTTCCAGGGGAAGACTTGAATGGTAAACTGTAGCTCTTAGCAGAATAGTTGCTACTAAACCCCCATCTCTCACTCCTGGTGGCAGGCAGCTGTGTACATATTCCTGGAATAGCCTGCATACAGCTTATAGCAGTCAGAGTGGGTAAAAGAAACCTTGTCCTCTAAATATTGGGGATCTGTGCTTTGATCACAGAGTGTTGCATCTGATCACAAAGGTGCAAACAAAGAAGAGAGTGGCTATTGCTATTGTACCTCAACCGTTGTTTTCCTCCACCTGTCAAAGTTATTCCCAGGGGATTGAAAAGATCAGTGCTCTTCATTTTTCTCATTTTCCCCCTGTGGAGCCAGACATTAATGACTAGGACATTCAAAAGCAAATGCGTATCAGAGGAAAACTGTCAAGTGGCCATAGATGCCTAGGGAAAGGCACAGACTCTGAAGACTCCAGAAGCCCATAAGTTTATATACCTCAGGTTAACACTTGGCACAGAGACAGTGTACAACAATCAAAAAGAACAATAAACAAAACAGTAACAAAAACAAAAAACCCCAGCATACTCTGGGGAAATAGAAAAATTTACTATGTTATTGATTCAAATGTCTAGTTTTCAACAAAAAAAAATCACAAGGCAAAAAAAGAAAAAAGTATGGCCCACTCAAAAAAAATATAAACAGAAACTGGCATATCTATTAGACAAAGACTTACATATTAAAGATGTTTGAAAAAAAAAAAAAACTAAAAGGAGATGAGGAGAAGGACATGAAAACAATGTGTGAATGCAATGGAAATAGTGATAAAGAGAAAACGCAAAAAGAAACCACAAAGAAAGTCTGAAGGTGAGAAGTACAAAGTGTGAATGAAAAATTCACTAGAGGGATCCAAAGGCAGATTCGATCAAGCAGGAGAATGAATCAGCAAATTGGAAGATAGGACAATGGAAATTTTCAAGCTTGAAGAACGGGGGAAAAAAAGATTTAAGAAAAGTGAACATAGCCTAAGGGACCAAAATATCTTATGGTGGTCCCAGAAGGAGAAGACAGAGGGCGGAGAGAATACTTAAAGAGATAATGACTGACAACTCCCCAAATTTGATTACAGACATGAACAGAAACATCCAAGAAATTCAACAAACTTCAAGATGAATTCAAAGAGACTCCACACTAAGACACATAATCAAAGTTTCAAAAGCTGAAGATAAAAGGAGAATCTTGAAAACAGAGAGAGCTGATTTGCTACACACAAGGGATCCTCAAGACTATCAGCAGATTTTACATTACCAACTTTGGAAGCGAGAAGGCAGTGAGCTGATACATTCAAAGTGGTCAAAGAAAAAAAACTGTCAACCGACAATCCTATCCATCAGAACTGTTCCTATAGCAACTTTTGCAGAAACTGAAAAACTCATCCTAAAATTCATATGGACTCTCAGGAAACCTCAAGTGGGACTTACAGACCAATGAAACAGAAGAGGAAACCCAAAAATAAACCCTCACATATATGGTCAAATGATTTTTGACAAGGGTGTCAAGATCATACAATGGAGAAAAGATAGCCTTTTCAACAAATGGTATTGGGAAAACCAATTATCTACATACAAATTAATGAAGCTGGCCTCTTACCTAACACCATTTACAAAAACTAACCCATAACAGATCAAAGATTTAAACATTAGACCTAAAATTACAAAACGCTCGGATGAAAAACATAGAGCAAAGGCTTCATGATGATGGTTTTGGAAATGATTTCTCGAATATGACATGAAGGTATAGGCAACAACAAAAAAAACAGACAAATTGAACTTCATGGAAATTTAAAAATTTTGTGGCTCGAAAGGCACTATCAACAGAGTAAAAAGGTAACCTAGAGAATGAGAGAAAATACTTGCAAATCATATATCTGATAAAGAATGAATATATGGAATATATTTTTTAAAAACTACTAAATTATTACTAAACTCAATAACAAAAAAACAACTATCCAATTCAAAAATTGGGCAAATGGCTTTAAAAGCCACTTCTGCAAAGAAGATATACAAATGGCCAGTAAGCACATGAAAAAATGCTCAACATCATTGATCACGGAGGAAATGCAAATCAAAACTACAATGAGATACCACCTCAGATCTAACAGGATGGCTACTGTCAAAAAAAAACCATACCAGTGCTGAAAAAGATGTGGAAAACTAAAACCTCTGTGGATTGCTAGTGGGAATGTAAAATGGTAAAACTGCTGTGGAAAACATATAGTAGTCCCTCAAAAATATTAAAAATAGAATTACCATGTGATCCAGCAATTCCAATTCTGGATATATACCCAAAAGGACTGAAAACAGGGCCTTGAAAACATATTTGTACACCCGTGTTCATAGCAAAGTATTCACAAATGCTAAAACTTGGAAGCAACTCAAGAGTCCATCAATGGATAAGCAAAATGTGGTGTGTATGTACACACACACACACACACACACATAATGGCTTATTATTAGCCTAAACAGGAAGAAAATTCTGACACATGCTACAACATGGATGGATCTTGAGGACATTATGCTAAGTGGAATAAACCAGTCACAAAAAGACAAATACCAAATGATGATTCCACTTAAAATGTACTTAGAATAGTCAAAATCATAGGAACAAAAGGTAGAATTGTGGTTGTCAGTATATGGACTATGAGGTGGGACACTGGGAAAATACCATTTAATGTGTATAGAGTTTCGGTTTTAAAAGATGAAAAGAGTTGTAGAGTTGGATAGTAATGATGGGTGCACAACATTATGAATGCATTTAATACCACTGTCAGTGTGTACATAGCTAATTTCACACTTAAAAATGATTAAGATGGTAAGCTTTATGTTATGTATATTTTACCATGCAGAAGAATGTTTTAATGCAGTATACTAAAAATGTGAATTTTATGTATATAAATTAATAATCTGACTTAAACCAAACCAACCAAACATAACAGGAAATTTTTGTAGGTCATTGAAAAGTTTTAGATATACTGAATAAAAACCACAGATAAAAAGTTCATTCACCCATTTTATATTTGGTGTGCTTTATTCAACAAGACAGAAGTCAACTTTGTCAAATCATGAGATACATATTATTAGAGTCAATTCTCAGCCTATTTCACTTATAAAGTGATCAGTATTTTCCCACCTATTAACAATATATGTTTTAAACTTGTGATTATAAATGTTAGATTTCAACTTTAAAAAGTAACAAAGCCATATCCTAATTCATAGGCTTTAAAGCTCAAACTATTTATTCTCTATATACTGAATTCCATTTAGCATTTTTAAAATTACTACCCTGGGTCTACTGTGAGAATAGAAAAGTTAACTATCTAGTTGGTCTATTAAGTAAAGATGAATATTTAAAACAAAAAAGTTTAAGTCCCTACGTATGCAGCAAATAAATGTAACAAAGCACTACGTCTCCTACAAAAACTACCACGAGTTCCTTTTAACTCCTGTAAAATCTTTAAATGTAAAGGATTATAATGACAGATCAGTAACAGATTACGGAGAAACTGTCACTAAAAAACGTGTTATGTTTACACAATTATTCTATTAATAACAGATTTCTTTATATCCTACAAATAGTTTGGTTATCCGCACAGATGCTACTAACACCATTCCAATTAAAGGAAGATTAGACTTTTGACTCTAACATGGTATTATTTTAATTAAAAAATGATAATTTTTGAATCTTTGGAAGTAAAATTAAGTACTTCCCTGCCTATTACTCTATCTCATGAAAACAGGCAGAACACCCCTTTCAGGTATTTTGATACAGTGTAACTTAAAATATAGTCTATGTGATATATGTGTAAATTCCTCTAAAAGGGCCCCAAGACCTGAATATTCCAGAATATCTGAAATTGGCACACACTGCAGTCCAGGTAACTACTGATCCAGAGAAACATGCCATCTATATTAAAGTCTGGTCAAAGACTATAATATAGCATGGTTTCAATATACACCTCAAATCTAGTCACAAGGACAAACATTTTGAATCATAGGCATTGATTTGCATTGTGGTCTTTCTCTTCTGGGAATAAGTAGCCTGCTTCACAGCTACTAGCAGAGATTTATTTAATTAACGATGGTTAATGATTTCCTGGAGGCCACCTAGTCAAACATCTGACAGTTTAATCATCTGAAAGCTTTTTCATCCCACTATATAAAAGTTATTTTTAAAGAAAGAGCCTGTAATTGTAGGCAAAGAACCACCATAGTATTTAAGAAAAAAGATTTCAGCCAGTTACAGAATTCTCAGATACTGAAAGAATATTCCTGAAATATCAACTGTAAATAATTATGATAAAATCTTGCTTGTACTCTAGGGCTCTTTTAATATGTCCTTATAAATTAATACTTTTCTTCCTTATGGACATTTTAAAGCACAGACTGTATTCAACCATATATATTATACAGTTTATATGCAGAGCAGGCTCCGGGAGTTGGTGATGGATAGGGGAGTCTGGCGTGCTGCAGTCTATGGGGCTGCAAAGAGTCTGACACAACTGAGCGACTGAACTGAACTATCAGACTTAAGCCAATCACTTTATCTATGGCTGCGTCAGGCCTTAGTTGCGGCAGCTGGGCTTAGTTGTGGCACGTGGGCTTAGTTGCCCCGCAGCATATGGGATCTTAGTTCCCTGTCTAGGACTCAAACCCACAGCCCCTGGATTGGAAAGCAAATCCTTAACTACTGGACCACCAGGGAAGTCTCAATCCTCCATTTTAAAACTTAGCCAAAATTACAATCTAAGACTGGTGCGTCTCTCACAAAAGAGAGTTATGACAGGGACTATGTCGGTTTCATTTAAGCAACTCCAGCATCTGTACAAAGTACACAGACTTAGTAAATATTTGTTGACTGGACAGACAGACAAATTATTGGCTCAAGTTTATTCTTACAGATTATTCCCCAACATGGGTCTTCTTAATTCAATTATTCCCTTTTTGCTTTGACATATACCATTTAGTCCATTTCTCCTCCAATCTAGCCCTGCTGGCATGAACAAGAACTTTCACCAAGATCTTTAGGCAGGCAGAGAGAGAAGCAAAATTCTAGATATGTCTGAACAGGCCCAGCTAAAAATATTTTTGAAGGTTGCTGGTGTTTATTTTATTTTTTTCCTCCCTCTAATGCAGCAATAACATTTTCCCCATTGGCACTGCTGCTTTCAGAGCTCAGTGAAGAAACCTGCCATCCAACTGTGAAATCTGACTGGTTTTGGGCCAACTCATTTAGAGGTTACAAGGAGGTAGTGCATGCATCTTTTCAAGTTAGAAGTTAAACCTATTAAAAGTTTTATTACCTTTTCTATCAAACTTCCACCTGAATGAATAAAAGCAGGAGTGTCAGAGGCATCTCTCACTTCATGAAAGACTAAGTTCATAATTCAAACTGTGCATTGTTATGCATGAATTAATGTGTCATATTCTGAAATGTATGTTCACAGAGTCATCACACAGGACTTCCAGATAGAATTCAAGCAGCAAGTTAAAATCAAGTGGCTCCTCTATATGCTGCATTTTTGACAATTACTAAGGTTCAGAGATGCTCCAATCCAAAATGTGTCAGTCACAATTTAGTAACGACCCAAGAAGACAGGCATTGCTGACGTATGATGGTGGGACCGTTAGGGTGAAACATAGAACCAGGTATCAGTACATCATAAACTAGATGGTCAGAACCTCATCAAGTTGTTTTCACCCCATATTTTCTATCCACGGATTGTCAGAGCTGAAAGAGATCTTCCAATACGTGCATTTGGCAGACAAAGAACTGAGGTACAAACAAGACAAGTCAGGTGGTAAGTTTGCAGGGGAGCTGGGATTCAGGTTCACCTCTCTTTCCATGCTACACACTGCATCTCCCACCAGTGGTACATCTTCAGGCAGGGTACAGTGGTGTATATTCCTTTCAATTCCTAGGTTTGTGTTAATGTGAACAGTTCCACTACACACACTATAACTACATGGAAGCATATCAATGAAACCTAAATTTTAAAATATGAAAACTTTTCCTCTTAGTATCATCACTGTTGTGCAGTTACCTTACTGTCTTTCATCCCAGCTAAATGTTGGATGGCTCCAGATATTCCTACAGCAATATAAAGTTCCTGAAACAAAAAAGACCATATCATTAATATGCATTCATATATTACACCTTCCAAAGTACTTGCTATAACCAACCCAAGTCTTATGCAAGAAATATTTTAAATAAAACAGATACAATATGTATTACTTAAATTATGCCTTCCCTCTTCCCTGATCTCCCTAACCCATAGTCCACACTTACCTCTGAATTCATAAAGTAGTGGTGGAACAATAATATTGGATAATAAGAGTTTTTGAGCATTAACTGTGTGTTGACCACTGTGCTAAGCATTTCATATCAACTGTTTCACTTAATCTCACAATTTGCTGTGAGGCTTTACTTTCTGTCTGTGCTACTCATTTGGATACAGCTCTTCAACTCACCACCCTGCATGGAGCCATTCACAAGATACACACATTTCATATTAATATATAAATACATATTAAAGTATACTTTGATTCAGCTATTTGCTTCTCATGGATATTTGTTGAAGTGGTAATCAGAGTATATTTATTAAGCTTCACATTTAGAAAAATCAAATATACAAATCTGTCTCAAGGGTCACACACACACACACACACAATCTCCTTAATTAAAAAATAACATTTCTCACAGGCACAGAATGAACCTTTGTATTTCTAACACCTAATAAACAGGTCCCCACACTGCAGTTTCCCAGTAAATGTGGATGATAGTTGCACCTCTTCCTACCCCTCTGCTTCCACTAATTATAAAGGGATTGATGACTGCTCTCTGTACCTTTATGTAAAAATTAAAACTCAGTATCATCATGGAAAACCGATTTAATAAGTGCTTAATTAAAAATGCTTAGTTGCTCTATTAGGGATAATTAAAACTTCAGCTGAAAAGCTTTCCCCACACATAAACTGAACAAGCCCTGGCTTGGGTAGGGGGTGTCCCTTACCATGCAACCAGACTGACACTACAGTTCTGTCACGACTGACAGTATTGTCTCCTCAATATGAGTAATGTGGAAGGTACTGAAGGTGGCTCTGTCACACAGCGTTATTACAGGGCAAATACTTCAGTCAATGACAATGTCCGGCGGTCCCACTCTGTCTTCTGCATGGCCTGTAACCTAATTCATGAGCACTGGAGCTTTTCTTTAAAAAGCTCTTCAATAGTGGACCTCTCTAAAAAGGCTCCTCAGGATGCTTTAACATACACAGAGTTGAGGACCAATACAACAGATGATCCTCCGCTCGTGAGCAGCTTGAAACCTGTAACTTGACCCAGCACATTGATAGCGTATCTCTGGGTCTTATCTTTAAAGGCATAAAGTGTCCACTGCTTCTAGAGCAGTAGGATACCCTTAAGTACTCTGGAAAAGATACAACCTAGCCCCCAATGTGAGTTAATCATCTAAAAACCTACAGTGAGCTGGGTTTGCTTTTCAGTCCAACCTGCTCATTAGTTAATCATCAAAAGCCTGAAAATAGGAAAGAGCACTTAGGCCTAAAGAGTCTGTGTCTTAGTGTGGGAAGTACACTACTGCAGAAAGCAAAATGTATGGGGTGAGGATAAAAAGCAATCCCATGATTTTATCTTAAACATAATCCAATGCATCAATTATGGCCATACACCTTTGGATAATACAGTAAGGCCTTGTTATTATACTCTTATCAGACAATGACACTTGCATGACTAATACACAAGCACTACTATTTTGAAAAAGCACCAGTATTTTCCACTGAAGACTTTACAGGTAACTTCAATCAATAATTTTAACATCATTCAATTTATTCTGACCAGCATTTCTTCTAAGAGAGAACATTCATTAAATTATTAATCACAGTATACTTACTAAATCCTACATTCAGGAAAACCAGGCCAAAATGTAAAGATTTTTACATTTGTAAAATGTAAAGATTTTTAAAGTAAGTTATTTAGATAGACACTGTCTCGCTAACCACGCTTCGAAGTATGTTCTCAAACCATATATTGGAAAGGATCAATAGTTCTATATAAAGGGGTCTTTCTGACATACATGTCTACATTAAAATTCAGCAAGTCTTAAAAGCCTCTCCATTTGCATTATAAAATGCTAATAAAAATGCTGATTCACTCTGGCACTAAACATCAACATAAATATGATATAAATGAAATTTACCTTAAACCTCCTGAGAAATGACTACTGCTGGCTTTAACCATAAATGTCAGTAAAGAAATAACAGATTCTGGGCCAAAGGAAATCAAAGGTGGTTCCAGGGTCATTCCCACCTTTCTAAAAAGCATAAATTGTCCAAACAGGTAAATTCTGACCTGTTCCTGACCAACAAGAACTTATTTTACTATTGTGCAAACATGGTTCTCTGAATAAATAAAAAAAGCTTTGAAACAACAGCCCTGAATGAGTCCTGAGATTCTGGCTGCTGTTCTGAGATCTGATGGCTCTTTAAGACAGGAAGAGAGGCTTGAGGCTTTTTTTCTTCTTTTTCAGAAAACATGTACAGGCAATTAGACTACAGTCATAGGATGCTTCCTCATGGTTCAGAAAGCATTTCTGTATTTCAATAATAATAATTAGTATGTGCAAAACCCTCCACAGATGCTAATTTATGGAGCACTTAGACACTGCTTCACAACATAACAAGGCAATCCCTGCCCTGAGGCACTTGCTTTCTAAATCGGATGGTAGGTAAAAAAAATTTGGAGCGAAAATGAGAGGTGATGTTGGAGAGGGGAACAACAATTAAGGGTTCAAAAAGAGGTGGGATTAAAGAAAAGAACAGACAGACAAGGAAGGAGGGGTAGTCCTGGAGATACAGTTCTAGTAGCCTTCACCGAGGGAAAGAAACCTCCACGAGTGAGAAACTAGGACGAAGGACATAGCTGGTAGCAGTCTGGGTTAATCACCCTGCAATCAAGGAGGGAGCGGACGGGTGGGAAGTGAAGCCACGGGGTTGGTAAAGAAGGGACAGCACCTACTTCAGACAAGTTCGGACAAATCTTTCTTCCTTTGCCAAGACCTAAAAAAGACTACAGCTGCAGCCCCATCCAAAGTACTCAGGAGCAGATGTCTACACTACCTCAGATGTGCTCAGATAAACACAGGAACAGGGCTTGGAGACTGCTGCACCCAGTGTGGCTAACAGAGGTTTGCAAGAGGAGTTTATCACTGTCATTTAGAAGTTTAGAACCTAGGCTCTGGAATCTCACTGCCTATGCTGAAATAAATGCCAGCTCAGCCACCTAACAGACCTTTGACCGCGAGCCAATTGTTTTAACCTCTCTATGCCTCAGCTTGCTCATGTGAATAACTAGGATTGTAAGGCTTCAATCCTTAGTACAGTATCTGGTTTCCCAAGACACTGGTGTACCACTCAAGAACTGAGATTTATTCAAACACTGATTTGCTCAGCCCACTCAGTGACTAGTGGACTCCTGGGGTGATCCCAGGCTAACATATACAGCTGAGCGGGCTGTATACTGAGCAACTCTGGAGGGAGGCATTATTCATATCATAGTCATTATAGATCTGCATTTTTATTACAATAATTTTCCAACAGATGGCAGTAAAGTAACTTGAGAAAGGAGCATTTTCCCCCTTATTCATACAAAAGAGTTGTATGGACTAGCAGAAGTACAGGACAGCAAGAATTCCCCTGTGGTACACACTCAAGAAGCTCACAGGCAAACAACATAGGTTAAGGTAAGATCGTAAAAATCCGGGTGTGACAGAGCTCTGCTCTTTTATGCAACCCCTTACTTTCTGTTCCTGCCAATAAGAAGCGGAATGGCCTTTAGCAGCAGGAAGCAGTTTGGGGGATGACGGTTCTCTGGAGTAATTTCTGTCCTCTGCCAAACAGGAGTCTACTTTTACAGCCTAACCCATCTGTTCCTGCTCCTTAGTCCTTCAAACAAAACACGCTTTTAGAAGAGGTTTTACTAGTCCGAGCATGATGACAAATCTGTATGTCTGAGAATTGAAAGACTGAAATGAAATCTTAACACTTTTACAGAAGTCTAACCAACCTGGGGAAGCAACATGGTCAGAGTATTCTCTGATGCATGATTTGGGTTTTGACTGCTTTCTTCTGAAAGTATTTGCTAACATCACTCTCCTGCTTCACTCAAATCTTGGGCAGGAAATCTGGAATTCCAAGAGCATACATTTCTGAGTCCTGCTCTCCAGAAGATCCTGGTGCAGATGCTAAGGAGGAAAGTGTTTCTCACTTGCACGTTGTGATTTTTGCCTAACATTATTAAATCCAAAAGAGATATATAATATAAAACTATTGTAAGCCACATACTTTAAAATTTTCTATTAGCCTCATTAAAGTGAAATGAAATAGGTGAAACCAATTTTAATAATATAATCTCAATTAAATCTAGCCACATTTCAAGTGCCCAATATCCACATGTAACTTCATGGTTACCACCGTGCTAGACAGCCAAAGATCCAAGATAATTTAAGGACAAGCTAAAGAAGGGAATTCCCTGGGGGTCCAGTGGTTAGGATCGTACTTTCACAGTCGAGAGACCAGATTCAATCCCTGGTCAGGGAACGAAGATTCCACAACCCGTGAGGTACTGACAGAACAAACAAACAAAAAACCGAAGTGAAGAAGAGCCTTCTTGTAAGTTCTATGAGGAACTGCAGAGCATGACAGCAAGACCTCAAGACAGAATGACATTAGTATCTTGTGTCAGCTTTGCTTTTATTGGCTCAGAAGATCATAAAAGGAAAGTCAGCAGAATGACAAGGCTGAAGATCAAATAAGGGAGCAATCAACAGAGAAACACATAGATGACTCAAATCCACCAATTTTCAGGTATGGTAGACCATTGTAAGAAAACCCAAAGCAGATGAAAATGGCTGGTTTAAAACAGTAAATTTATACTCTGAAACTGATTATCAAATTTTGTTCTCTAGTAAGATACTCTTTCTTAAAATTTTAGAAAAACCTGAAGACTCTATCCCGAAAGGCTCATACTTCTCAAAAAAAGCATACGGGCACACCCTGGAGATTTTGCACATTCCAGACTACTGCAATAAAGCGAGCAGTGCAAAAAACAAGACACAAGAAGCTTTTGGTTTCCTAGTGTATATAAAAGTTATGTTTACACTACACTGTAGCCTATTAAGTATGCCACAGCACTATGTCTAAAGAAACAACACATCTACCTACATTTTAAAAATAACATTTTTAAACTAAATACCTGCAGCTAATAGGACTGTTGGGATTATTCAATAACACAATGCATGTGAAGTGCTCAAAATATGAGCCATTACTATTAATGCTATTATATAATTACTGAATGATCACTAAATCTTTAAACCAGAAGGCATTAGACAACCAACTGCCACATAAATCCCACTTTAAACTACTTGGGTAGTTTACTATTGTGATAGTAGCTATCACTATCCCAAGAGAAGTTGCTATTTAACTTGATACAATTCTCCTGGGATAATGTATTGGGAAAATTTTTTTACTGATATTCTTAGTGATTTGGGGGGAGAGGGGCATTTAGTACTAGCTGTAAAGTTTGAATTCAGCCCAACTTTCTAGACAGTGCTGGCTGGCCTAGGAAGTTGAGGTGAGTTTCTTCACAAAATTCTAACATAATCTTCATACAGGGATACATAGCCCAGAGACAGCTACCAAGACATATCAAATTTGTCATACAAAAATAATATAGCAAGTTGAAATTACATCTTTTTTCCTACAATTGGAACAGTATTCTGCCTGCAGCAACTTCAGTATTGCTTAAACAAAGTAGAAACGAAAGATTTAAATGTTTACTTTTATGTTTATATAAAAATATGACTATGAGAAGAGTGGTTAAAGCTGGAGCTTTCAGAGCAGAAAAACCAAGCCAGTATTTCTTTGCCTCTTTAAAAATCAGGTTTAAAATTCCTTTTCTACCAAGTCTCGCTTTCCAGATTGGGGAAGGAATGTAAAAAGCTACATTTATTTGAAGATAAAAAGTTTAAAGACATCATATAAGTAGTTCTATTAAAAACTAGAAGTCAGCAATCCTATGTATGTGCTTAAAAACAATACCCTAAGACTGCCTCGGATGAAACAAATTTTACAGAATGGCACACGCTCTCTCAACATTGTTTACTCAGAAGACTACAGAGGCATAACCTTAAACAGCAACTGTTACAACAGCTAAAACACAACACAAATACCGAGGACAAATGCCAGGTTAGGAGTTAAATGTAATTCATCATAGGAAATAATGAATGTCTCTTTGAGAAGTAGATTAACCGAACTATATTTTCTAATTACTGCAAGTCTCTTGTGCATTAATATTGCTATATTTCATCCTGCTACTCATTTAAAACGCCAAACTATTTCCTCCGTTTGCCAAATTGTTTTTAAGTCTCTTCTCTTTTTGGAAGAGGCCCCAAAATGCAAAGCACAACTGTTGGTCTTCTCTCAAACAGCTCTCTGCCTGTATTATGAAATTCTCAGACAGGTTTATGCCTCAACTGAGTTTCATATGAATACAGAACTTTATGCGTACTCCTGATATGAAGCTGAAGGTATGTCTCAACCATCAGATAATGCTCCTATACTAGGACTAACTCCGACTGTATCAATATTTGAGATGGCATGTTAATCATCACAACTACATGAATTGTTCTATAATATGCCAGTAACCATACTCTACTTTATATACATTTTCTCACTTAACTATGACAATAACTAAGGGGTGGAAATTTTTCTCATTTTATAGAACAGAAAGCACAGGCTCAAGGAGGCTTGACGAGTCATTCAAAGTTACATACACCTAGTAAAAGGCAGGCTTCTTAACCTTTGATTTCAAGTTCAGTACTTCTGCTGCTACTGCTGCTAAGTCACTTCAGTCATGTCCAACTCTGTGTGACCCCATAGACGGCAGCCCACCAGGCTTCCCCGTCCCTGGGATTCTCCAGGCAAGAACACTGGAGTGGGTTGCCACTTCCTACTCCAATGCATGAAAGAGAAAAGTGAAAGTGAAGTCGCTCAGTCTGTCCGACTGTTAGCGACCCCATGGACTGCAGCCCACCAGGCTACTCCGTCCATTGGATTTTCCAGGCAAGAGTACTGGGGTGGGGTGCCATTGCCTTCCCCATCAGTACTTCTACTACATCACAAATAACTCAATATTGTGACAGTACTATTAATACCCTTTAACTGAAGTCACTAATTTATTAAAATTCCAGTAAATATATTTATCATGGAGAAAAATCACTAAAACAAGATGACATGAACAGCTAACATAAGGTTATATGTAAAAAAAGTATCAACTTTAGCTAACATTAGTTTTTACCCCATGTTACTAGATGTATCAGTTGATAACTTATTTCTGAGTTCCTCATCCTGAATTAGGACATAAACTATAGCCTTTGATTTATCTAATGACCAGTTAGTTGCACATCAACTGAAATGCCTTTAATACAAATGTTTCACACATGCACTGGCTACAAGGCCATCAAGAAGACGGACTCATGGAAGAGGCAAGACTTGGAAACCATTTCTTGTTTGTTGATGTCTTTGATGTTTAGCTTATATAACCTATACAGAAAACTAACACTTTGGATAAAAACTTTCACCTGGCTTTTGATGAAGTCGTTATCTGGTTCCAATAACTTTAATGGAAAAGGTCTAGAAACAAAATCAGAAAACTCATTTTAAAAAAACCTCTGTAGGTTTCTCATATGAATAGATATTCCATGGCTCAGTAGATGGACTTGGTACTTATTAGGCAGAGAATACATAGCTTGGGTTTTTTAGTCCAAGGTGTTTTAAAATCCTAAATTCATCCCCAGATAGGAGTTCCTCTATATTCTTTTTACTGGCCCACCTTTCCCCTGGAGAAGTCAATTAAATGTCATCTTCACGACTAGTCTAGTTACAATATGACCAAAGCAACTGGCAGTCATGTCTAACTCTTTGGGACTCTGGACTATGGCCCATCAGGCACCTCTGTCCATTTCCTCCTCCAGGGGATCTACCTGACCCAGGGATCAAACCTGCATCTCCCACACTGGCAGGTAGATTCCTTACCACTGAGCCGCCTGGAACGCCCATATTGCTTCATTACATACCTTATTATTTTTGTTCAAAGTGTAAGTTTAGTAACCCAGTTTCTCAAACACAAAGTTAAAAGAATTTTTTTTAAAGGATAGTAACTAACTATATTGTGATTTAGAATTCAAAAGTTTAAATGTAAACCAAAAAAGGTGAAATTTCAGCTCTTGGTCTTTAAATACTGTTTTTAAATGCAGGATTTGATTACATGATGCATAGAATCTGACATAAGTTTTTCTTAAGAGAGTAATTTTACAATAAAATATAACTTTTAATATGTAACTATTTTGCATGTAAATCTTTAGCATTTAGGTAATTAGCTTCTATACTAAATGCAGATTTTCTATTGCAGGAAGACTTTCTTCAAGGATACCTAGAATGACAGAAAGCAGTTGTGTGTGTGTGTGTGTGTGTGTGTGTGCCATGCCCCACAGCTTGTGAGATTAGTTCCCCAACCAGAGATTGAACCTGTGCCCCCTGTAGTGGAAGTGCAAAGTGCTCATCACTGGATGACAAGGGGATTCCTAGATATAATGTAAAATCACACAGATGATTAAATTACACTGAAATATTTGGGTGTACAACATCAAATTACTTAGATATATAATTAGTATATTATAAAGCCTTGCATTTTTAGCAATCAAATAAAAAGTTTAAGTATAAAATTTTTCATCAGTAAGATTTACTTGCTCTAACAGGTAAATTAAATATACCTATACAGAATTTTTTAACAGTAAGGATAGAAAGCTGAGCGCTGAAGAACTGATGTTTTTGAACTGTGGTGTTGGAGAAGACTCTTGAGAGTCCCTTGGACTGCAAGGAGATCCAACCAGTCCATTCTAGAAGAGATCAGCCCTGGGTGTTCTTTGTAAGGAATGATGCTAAAGCTGAAACTCCAGTACTTTGGCCACCTCATGAGAAGAGTTGACTCATTGGAAAAGACTCTGATGCTGGGAGGGATTGGTGGCAGGAGGAAAACGGGACGACAGAGGATGAGATGGCTGGATGGCATCATCAACTCGATGGACGTGAATTTGAGTGAACTCCGGGAGTTGATGATGGACAGGGAGGCCTGGTGTGCTGTGATTCATGGGGTCACAAAGAGTTGGGCACGACTGAGTGACTGAACTGAACTGAAGGTTATCTATGCATTTGTTGTTATTGTTCAGCCGCTAATTCATGTCCAGCTCTTTGTGACCCCATGGACTGCAGCACACCAGGCTTCCTTGTCCTTTGCCATCTCCCAGAGTTTCCTCAAATTCACGTCCAATGAGTTGGTGATGCCATCCAACCATTTCATCCTCTGTCGCCCCCTTCTCCTCCTGCCCTCAGTCTTTCCTAGCATTGGGTTCTTTTCCAATGAGTCAGCTATTTGTATCAGATGGCCAAAGTACCGAAGCTTCAGCTTCAGTATACATCCTTCCAATGAATATTCAGGCCTGATTTCCTTCAGGATTGACTGGTTTGATCTCCTTGCTGTCCAAGGGACTCTCAAGAGTCTTCTCCAGCACCACAATTCAATGCACAATATCTAATTCTATGCACAATATCTATGTCATCGATTAAAAAAAAAAAAAATAGAGGCCTGAGGAGCCAAGCTGGCAATAGAACTTGACTGCAAAGTACTCTTCTTTACACTCACCAAGTTACCTCATTCACAGAATTACTAAGAAGGTCACTGTTTGTGCATAGCCTTTCTTGACGATTATTTAATCTAAAATAATAAAGATAGTTTCTATGCCAAGAAGCCCATGAAAGCTATATAGTAACTAGAGAAAAACAGTTTGGAGGCTCTTCAAAAAGCTAAACAAAGACTTATCATGTGGCCCAGCAATCCCAGGCCTAACTTTACCACCCAAAAGAATTTAAAGCAGGAACTTAACAGATAATTATATGTGAATGTTCAAAGCAGCATTATTCACAATAGCCAAAAGGTAAAAAGAAAAATGACCAAATATCTATCAACAGATAAACAAATAAACAAAATATTCATGGAATATTATTAAAATATTTTCCAGCCATAAAAAGAAATGACGTTCTGACATATGCTACAATAAGGATTAAACCTGAAAATACGCTAAAAGAAGACACAAAAGGACAAATACTGTATACGATTCACTCAAAACATCCAGCATAGTGAACTCATAGAGACATAAAGTAGATTAGGGATTACTAGAGCCTGAGGCTGAAAGGAATGGAGAACTACTGCTTAATGGTTACAGAGTTTCTTTTTTGGGTTGATGAAAAATTTGGAGTATAAACAGAGGTTATGGTTGCACAATGCTGTTGCTGCTGCTAAGTCGCTTTAAGTCGTGTCCGACTCTGTGCAACCCCATAGACGGCAGCCCACCAGGCTCCCCCATCCTTGGGATTCTCTAGGCAGGAATATTGGAGTGGGTTGCCATTTCCTTCTCCAGTGCATGAAAGTGAAGCATGGTTGTACAATAGTCTGAATATAATTGATGTCTCTGAATTACACACTTAAATATAGTTGCAAATTTCATTAGATTTTTACCACAATAAAGTCATCAGGAAGTAATTTCCTTGACAGAATCCTTTATACCATTCTTCATCTTCAAAACACTTAATTCTAGAATCGTGTCTTTTAATAACTATCAAAATTCTCCAGGCCAGAATACTGGAGTGGGTAGCCTTTTCCTTCTCCAGCGGATCTTCCCAACCCAGGGATCGAATCCAGGTCTCCCGCATTGTGGGCGGATTCGTAACCAGCTGAGCCATCAGGGAAGCCCATAAACAGTTCCAACAACATTAGAAAATAACAATATGGGGAACCAGGTAAAAGACTTATGGGAGTTCTCTGTACTACTTTTGCCATTTTTCTGTAAATCTAAAACTGTTATGAAAAAAAGCAACTTGAGTTCTGTATGAGTTCAGCCCAAATTACACAAAAACTCCTTGAACCACCTTTTAAAGCTCTAAGAATCTGGGCAGAGCTATTAACGTAGAAAAGGGAAATGCTTATAAGAGAAGAGTAAATTTACTATTCATCCAACCTTACTAGAGACCATCTAAGTAACTTCACTTTAAGGAAATGGAAAACATTCCCCTGCCCCTAATCCATTTCCCAAATTCCTTCTCAGACTAACTTTAGTTAAAATTAATATATAAATACATTAAATTAAATTACTAAAATGTTCTTTTATACCAGATCTCAGTACTCATATCTTTGGCTCTAAAATAAACAGGAGGATTGAATTACATATGCTGAATGATCAGCTACCATTGAATAAGCATGTCCTTCTAGCACAGTGTCTTATTTTCTCTGACATTAATGTACACGATTATCTTATCTGAAGCGACACATGAGGAAAAACATTAGCTTTTATATGAAAGAACCAAAAATACAGTTAGAATAAGAATAGAAATTTAGAACAGCTTTATTCAAATTGCCACACCAAGATGGCTGCCACAAAGATTTGCTGTCTACTCTTCCTGATTTTCATATCAGCTGTTAAATTAGATTGATCATCTACAAGGCACGTCAATTTATATCCGTGGAATCTTTTATAAAAGTTCTAATATATACATAAAAAATTCAACAGACTCTCCAAAACTTAAAAAATTAATTTTATATACGAAATGGTAATGGATAAGAAAACTTGACTGACACTGGTCCTCTTGGAATAAATATTTAGAGAAAACAGTCTAATAAAAAGTAGTTAAGAAAATGAAGCAAAGACACAATTAGAACTCACAGACACAACTACAACTAACTTTTAGCAAATAAGTCTTTAGCTATTGCACAACCGACCTATCCATACATCTGAACCACAGTTTCTTAGCTCAACTTCTCTCTTGTCACTTTAAGCTCCACTGTAAGGGCTTTGATCATCCAGGCCATGTAATTACCTTTAAGGAGCATGCTCAGGGTGTTTTCTGTACTACAGGTCCATACAGCATTTCTCTTTGTCCTCTTGGGAACAGAACATCAATTGCTTTCAGCTAAATGCACTCACATATGAATATTTTAGTACAATCTAATGCTTCTATACCAACCCCAAAGGAATAGAGCATCAATTTGCAAACACCATTTTCTTAGAGTTAAAAGCCAAGCTGGATAATGCAATATGAAAGGGGTTGTCACTCTTTAGCTTTTTAGCAAGTCAGAAAAGCAGTCCATAAATTCAGTCCCAGCTGTGTACAAATAACTCCCATAAAGTTTGTTCATACACAGACTTTTCAACATTAGTGAATTTTCTTCAAAAGAACTCAGAAAAAATTTCTTCTCTTAGTAAATTCTCCCCAAAACTGCTTAATCTAGTAAGTATTCATCAAGACTTAGAATTATAAATGAACCACTAATCTATTAGTAAAATACCAAAATACAGACAAAGTAATCTACTTATACTAAGTGAAAAAACAAATTTCTCTGGCAGCACATAATATAACAACTCTTTAATGACTGCAATATGTTTATACGTTTGAATGGTGAGGTAGGTAAAGTCATCAATGGGGCTTCTAAAAGGTAATCCAGAAAAAAAAAGTTAAATGGGAACTACTACCAACTATGTCAAGGCTAAAAAAGCCATATTTATTAAATTCTAGTCATAGCATAAATCTGACACTCTATTAAGCTCAACACATGTTAATTAATGCCCTAACAAAATCCAATGAAATTATCAGATAACAGTTAAAGAATTCAATACCTGTTCATGATTCCAAAACAAAAAACCTCTAATAAACTAGATCTATAAAGTAATTCATGATTATAAATAGCGTATTAATTCACAGTACTCATACGATATGCCAGGCACAGTTTTAAGTGTTTGACACAGACTAATGCATTAAAGCTTCAGAACTACCATATGATGTACAGACTGTTACCATCGCCGTCACACAGGCTGAAAAACGGCGGCACAGAGAAGCTAAATGACCTGTCCAAGGTCACACAGCAAGCAAGTGGTAACACAAGAACTGAATTCAGCCAACCTGGCTACGAAGTCTAGACTGCTAACCATTTTTAACCATGATATGACACTGTCTATTGTAGGAAACTGCTTTAGCAGCATTCCTAGTGGTGGAACACTAGAATTCCCTTGAAAATAAGAGACAGGGACGTTTGTCAATCAACATTCCAAATATGGAGCTTGACAAATTAATTTTAAAACTGTGGGAAATGACAGAGAGTCAAGAATAGCTGAGACGGTTCTGGAGAAGAATGGGGGAGATGGGTATTGCCTGAGTAGGAGCTCAAGGAGCGGTTTTGGTACAATGATAAACAACTGGCAGACCAAACACAGTCCAGAAAGAGACCTCTGCATATATGTAAACTTGATATGTACAAAGTCTGGGGCAGAAGAAAATGCGTAATAAATGATTAGCTACATGAGGGAAAATTAAATAGTTACTTCATACCAAACAAACAATTAAATCAAGTAGATTAACTGAGTGTGAAATATGAAAAGCAAAACTTTATAAAACTTTTAAGAAAAAAAATACAGGTTAATATTGTTAAGACCCTCTCTTAGCAGAGATCCTTTTAAATAAAAGACCAAAAAAAGTATGTATCAAAAAGGAAAAAATGTTCAACCACATTAAAATTAAAAGCTTCTGTTTATTAAAAAAAAAGATTCAAAAAATGAAGAAGACAGTCACAACTGAGAGAAAATATATGTAATACACATAACCAACACAAGATTAATATTCAGAATACATAAAAGAACTTCCAAAATTGTTAAGAAGATAGGCAAAAAATAGGCAAAAAAGATATGAACAAGAAATTCAGAGGGGGGAGAAAACATGAATGAAATATTCCTTACTCATAATCAGGAAAAGCAAATTAAAAAGCACAGTGAGATTTCATGCCCATCAGACTAGCAAAACTTTTAAAAAAATTGTAGTAAAATATATCTAACGTAAAAGTTACCATTTTAACCATTGGTAAGTGTTCTGTGGCATTAAGTATGTTTGCCTTGTTGTGTAATCACCACCATTACCTATCTTTGGAGCTATCATCTACCTCTACAACTGCAAAAGATGTTAAAAAAAAAAATTGCAAATACTAAAATACAGCAAGGAGGACATCAAAGGTAAATTTTATAAACTGTTGATAAGTGTAAATAACCATTTTGGAAAACAGTATGTCAATATCTGGTAAAGCTAGACATTTACTATATGTAATTTAGCAATTTCACTCTTAGGCATACTTCTCTAAGGAAACACGAACATACAAGGAAACATTTTTAAGAATTTTCGCAGCAAAACTACTTGTAACAGCAAGAAATTATAGACCACCTAAATAAACATCCATTAATGGAGAAATGGTGGAAGTATGATATATTTATAAAATAGAATGCCATACATTAATGAAACACAAATGAAAACTGCTACCTTCATTAAATGAATGAATCTCACAAACGAAATGGACTAAAAATAGAATAAAGAACACACAGTCAACAAAGTGGGTATAGACGGAATATACCTTTATAATAGGGCCTCCCTTGTGGCTCAGCTCATAAAGAATCTGCCTGCAATGAGGAAGACCTGGGTTTGATCCCTCGGTTGGGAAGATCCCCTGGAGAAGGGATAGGCAAACCACTCCAGTATATCAGAATTCCATGGACTGTATAGTCCATGGGGTTGCAAACAGTCAGACATGACTGAGTGACTTTCACTTCACTTCACCTTATAATAAACATTACATATGGCAATCCCACAGGTAACATCATACTCAACCATGAAAAGTTGAAAGTTTTTCTTCTAAGATTAGGGACAAGACAAGGATGTACACTCTCATCACTCTCATTTGACATAGTATTAAAAGTCCACACCGGAGCAATTAGGCAAGAAAAAGAAATAAACGGCATCCAAAGGCATTCCTTGGAATGGAAGAAGGAAAACTGTCTCTAATTGCAGGCAATACGGTATTATACAGAGAAAACCATAAAGATACCACTAAAAAATTGTTAGTACCAATAAATGAATTCAGTAAAGTTGCAAGATACAAAATCAACACACAGAAACATTGTGTTTTTATACACTAACAACTAACTATCAGAAAGTAAAATTAAGAAAACTACCCCATTTACAATTGCATCAAAAAGAATAAAATACCTAGGGATGTATTTAACATAAGGAAGTAAAAGACTTGTACATGGAAATCTATGACACTGATGAAAGAAAATGATGAAGATACAAATAAATGGAAAGATACTCTGTGCTCATGGATTAAAAGAATATTGTTAAAACATCCATACTACCCAAAGCAATGTACACATACAATGCAATTTCTAACAAAACTCCAACAGCATTTTTCACAGAAATAAAGCAAACAATCCTAAAATGTATATGGAATCAAAAAAGACCTTGAATAATTAAGGTTATCTTGAAAGATTAAAAAACCTGGAGGCACCATATCAGAAATACATAATAGAATTTAAAGAGGAGCTACAGTGGTCATGTATGGATGTGAGAGTTGGACTGTGAAGAAAGCTGAGCGCCAAAGAATTGATGCTTTTGAACTATGGTGTTGCAGAAGACTTTTGAGAGTCCCTTGGACTGCAAGGAGATCCAACCAGTCCATTCTAAAGGAGATCAGCCCTGGGATTTCTTTGGAAGGAATGATGCTAAAGCTGAAACTCCAGTACTTTGGCCACCTCATGTGAAGTGCTGACTCATTGGAAAAGACTCTGATGCTGGGAGGGATTAGGGGCAGAAGGAGAAGGAGGCGACAGAGGATGAGATGGCTGGATGGCATCACTGACTCGATGGATGTGAGTCTGAGTGGACTCCGGGAGTTGGTGATGGACAGGGAGGCCTGGCGTGCTGCAATTCATGGGGTCACAAAGAGTCGGACACAACTGAGTGACTGAACTAAACTGAACTGAACCCCAGGTCCGAGCTCAGGGGCGGCGGCCGAGAAGAGCTACCCCATGTCCAAGGTCAGGGGCAGTGGCTGAGACGGGCTACCCCACGTCCAAGGTCAGGGGCGGCGGCCAAGAGGAGCTACCCCACATCCAAGGTCGGGGCAGTGGCCGAGACGAGCTACCACAGGCCCGAGATCAGGGCGGTGGCCGAGAGGAGCGCCCGAGGTCAGGGGAGGTGGCCGAGAGGAGCAACCCCACCTCCAAGGAGCTGCAGCTGCATGGGGGCAGGAGGGCTGAGAGGAGCTACTCCACATTCAAGGTCAGGAGGCGTGGCCGAAGGAGATACCCCTTGTCCAAGGTAAGGAGCAGCGGCTGCGCTTTGCCGGAACAGCTGTGAAGAGATACCCCACGTCCAAGGTAAGAGAAACCTAAGTAAGACGTTAGGTGTTGTGAGAGTGCATCAGAGGGCAGACATACTGAAACCATAATCAGAGAAAACTAGCCAATCTGATCACACAGACCACAGCCTTGTCTAACTCAATGAAACTAAGCCATGCCATGTGGGGCCATTCAAGATGGACGGGTCATGGTGGAAAGGTCTGACAGAATGTGGTCCACTGGAGAAGGGAGTGGCAAACCATTTCAGTATTCTTGCCTTGAGAACCCCATGAACAGTATGAAAAGGCAAAATGATAGGATACTCAAAGGGAACTCCCCAGAATGATCTCTGTTCGTTTCCAAGGTAAACCATTCAATATCATGGTAATCCAGGTCTATGCCCCAACCAGTAACACTGAAGAAGCTGAAGTTGAATGGTTCTATGAAGACCTACAAGACCTTTTAGAACTAACACCCAAAAAAGATGTCCTGTTCATTATAGTGGACTGGAATGCAAAAGTAGGAAGTCAAGAAACACCTGGGGTAACAGGTAAATCTGGCCTTGGAGTACGGAATGAAGCAGGGCAAAGGCTAATAGAGTTTTGCCAAGAGAAAGCACTGGTCATAGCAAACACCCTCTTCCAACAACACAAGAGAAGACTCTACACATGGACATCACCAGATGGTCAACACCGAAATCAGATTGATTATATTCTTTGCAGCCAAAGATGGAGAAGCTCTATACAGTCAACAAAAACAAGACCAGGAGCTGACTGTGGCTCAGATCATGAACTCCTTATTACCAAATTCAGACTTAAATTGAAGAAAGTAGGGAAAACCGCTAGACCATTCAGGTATGACCTAAATCAAATCCCTTATGATTATACAGTGGAAGTGAGAAATAGATTTAAGGGCCTAGATCTGATAGATAGAGTGCCTGATGAACTATGGAATGAGGTTCGTGACATTGTACAGGAGACAGGGATCAAGACCATCCCCATGGAAAAGAAATGCAAAAAAGCAAAATGGCTGTCTGGAGAAGCCTTACAAATAGCACTGAAAAGAAGAGAGGCGAAAAGCAAAGGAGAAAAGAAAAGATATAAGCATCTGAATGCAGAGTTCCAAAGAATAGCAAGAAGAGATAAGAAAGCCTTCTTCAGCAATCAATGCAAAGAGATAGAGGAAAACAACAGAATGGGAAAGACTAGAGATCTCTTCAAGAGAATTGGAGATACCAAGGGAACATTTCATGCAAAGATGGGCTCGATAAAGGATAGAAATGGTATGGACCTAACAGAAGCAGAAGATATTAAGAAGAGGTGGCAAGAATACACAGAAGAACTGTACAGAAAAGATCTTCACGACCCAGATAATCATGAGGATGTGATCACTAATCTAGAGCCAGACATCTTGGAATGTGAAGTCAAGTGGGCCTTAGAAAGCATCACTAAGAACAAAGCTAGTGGAGGTGATGGAATTCCCGTTGAGCTGTTTCAAATCCTGGAAGATGATGCTGTGAAAGTGCTGCACTCAATATGCCAGCAAATTTGGAAAACTCAGCAGTGGCCACAGGACTGGAAAAGGTCAGTTTTCATTCCAATTCCAAAGAAAGGCAATGCCAAAGAATGCTCAAACTACCGCACAATTGCACTCATCTCACACGCTAGTAAAGTAATGCTCAAAATTCTCCAAGCCAGGCTTCAGCAATATGTGAACCGTGAACTCCCTGATGTTCAAGCTGGTTTTAGAACAGGCAGAGGAACCAGAGATCAAATTGCCAACATCCGCTGGATCATGGAAAAAGCAAGAGAGTTCCAGAAAAACATCTATTTCTGCTTTATTGACTATGCCAAAGCCTTTGACTGTGTGGATCACAATAAACTGTGGAAAATTCTGAAAGAGATGGGAATACCAGACCACCTAACCTGCCTCTTGAGAAATCTGTATGCAGGTCAGGAAGCAACAGTTAGAACTGGACATGGAACAACAGACTGGTTCCAAATAGGAAAAGGAGTACGTCAAGGCTGTATATTGTCTCCCTGCTTATTTAACTTATATGCAGAGTACATCATGAGAAACGCTGGACTGGAAGAAACACAAGCTGGAATCAAGATTGCCGGGAGAAATATCAATAACCTCAGATATGCTGATGACACCACCCTTATGGCAGAAAGTGAGGAGGAGCTAAAAAGCCTCTTGATGAAAGTGAAGGAGGAGAGCGAAAAAGTTGGCTTAAAGCTCAACATTCAGAAAACGAAGATCATGGCATCCGGTCCCATCACTTCATGGGAAATAGATGGGGAAACAGTGGAAACAGTGTCAGACTTTATTTTTTTGGGCTCCAAAATCACTGCAGATGGTGACTGCAGCCATGAAATTAAAAGACGCTTACTCCTTGGAAGAAAAGTTATGACCAACCTGGATAGTATATTCAAAAGCAGAGACATTACTTTGCCGACTAAGGTCCGCCTAGTCAAGGCTATGGTTTTTCCTGTGGTCATGTATGGATGTGAAAGTTGGACTGTGAAGAAAGCTGAGCGCCGAAGAATCGATGCTTTTGAACTGTGGTGTTGGAGAAGACTCTTGAGAGTCCCTTGGACTGCAAGGAGATCCAACCAGTCCATTCTGAAGGAGATCAACCCTGGGATTTCTTTGGAAGGAATGATGCTAAAGCTGAAACTCCAGTACTTTGGCCACCTCATGCGAAGAGTTGACTCATTGGAAAAGACTCTGATGCTGGGAGGGATTGGGGGCAGGAAGAGAAGGGGACAACAGAGGATGAGATGGCTGGATGGCATCACGGACTCGATGGACGTCGGTTTGAGTGAACTCCGGGAGTTGGTGATGGACAGGGAGGCCTGGCGTGCTATGATTCATGGGGTCGCAAAGAGTCCGACACAACTGAGTGACTGAACTGAACAAAGCTACAGTAATCAAAATAGCATGGTACTGACATAAAAATACAAGAGAACCAAGAAATATACCCATTCACACGTGGTCAATTAATATATGACAAAGGAGCAAAGAATATACAACGTGGAAAGGATAACCTCTTCAATAAATGGTGCGTGGAAGACTGGACTTGTTGCTGCTGTTCTGTCACTGAGTTGTGTCCAACTCTTTGAGACCCCATAGACTACAGCACACCAGGCTCCTCAGTCCTCCACCATCTCCCGGAGTTTACTCAATTTCATGTCCATTGAATTGGTGATGTCATCTAACCACCTTAACCTCTGTCATCCCCTTCTCCTCCTGCCTTCAATCTTTCCCAGCAGTAGGGACTTTTCCTATGAGTCGGCTCTTCACATCATTTGGCTAAAGTATTGGATCTTGAGCTTCAGCTTCAGCATCAGTCCTTCCAATGAACGTTCCAGGTTGATTTCCTGTAGGATTCACTGGTTTGTTCTTCTTGCAGTCCATGGAACTCTCAATAGTCTTTTCAAGCACCACAGTTTGAAAGCATCGTTTCTTTGACGCTCAGACTTTATGGTCCAACTCTCACATCTGTACATGACTACTGGAAAAACCATAGCTTTGACTATACAGACCTTTGTTGGCAAAGTGATGTCTCTGTTTTTTAACGTGCTGTCTAGGTCTGTCATGGCTTTTCTGCAAAAAGCAAAAAGGAGCAAGCGTTTTTTAATTTCATGGCTGCAATTCCCATCCACAGGGATTTTGGAGTCCAAGAAAATAAAATTTGTAACTGCTTCCACTTTTTTCCATTCTATTTGCCACGAAGTGATGGGACCAGATGCTATGATCTTAGTTTTTTGAATGTTGAGTTTCAAACCAGCCTTTTCACTCTTCTCTTTCACTGTTATCACAAGGCTCTTTAGTTCCTCTTCACTTCATGCCCTTACAGAGGTATCATTTGCATATCTCAGGCTGTTATTTTCCCCAGCAATCTTGATTCCAGCCTGTGATTCATCCAGCCTGATATTTTGCATGATGTACTCTGCTTAAAAATTAAATAAACAGGTGACAATATACAGCCTTGATGTACTCCTTTACCTCTGTACATGACTACTGGAAAAACCATAGCTTTGACTATACAGACCTTTGTTGGCAAAGTGATGTCTCTGTTTTTTAACGTGCTGTCTAGGTCTGTCATGGCTTTTCTGCAAAAAGCAAAAAGGAGCAAGCGTTTTTTAATTTCATGGCTGCAATTCCCATCCACAGGGATTTTGGAGTCCAAGAAAATAAAATTTGTAACTGCTTCCACTTTTTTCCATTCTATTTGCCACGAAGTGATGGGACCAGATGCTATGATCTTAGTTTTTTGAATGTTGAGTTTCAAACCAGCCTTTTCACTCTTCTCTTTCACTGTTATCACAAGGCTCTTTAGTTCCTCTTCACTTCATGCCCTTACAGAGGTATCATTTGCATATCTCAGGCTGTTATTTTCCCCAGCAATCTTCATTCCAGCCTGTGATTCATCCAGCCTGATATTTTGCATGATGTACTCTGCTTAAAAATTAAATAAACAGGTGACAATATACAGCCTTGATGTACTCCTTTACCTATTTGAACCAGTCTAGTTCTACCTGTTGCTTTTTTACCTGCATACAGGTTTCTCAGGAGATGGATAAGGCAGTCTGGTACTCCCATCTCTTTAAGAATTTTCCAGTTTGTTGCGATCCACACAGTCAAAGGCTTTAGCATAGTCGATGAAGGAGAAGTAGATGTTTTTCTGGAACATCTTTACTTTTCTCCATGGTCCAGTGAATGTTGGTAATTTGATCTCTGGTTTCTCTACCTTTTCTAAACCCAGGTTGCATACTTGGAAGTTCTCAGTTCATGAGCTGCTGAAGCCTAACTTAAAGGATTTTAAGCATAACCTAACTTACAGGATTTTAAGCATAACCTTACTAGCAAGTAAGGAAAAGGAAATGGCAACCCACTCCAGTATTCTTGCCTGGAAAATACTATGGACACAGAAGCTCAGTGGGCTACAGTCCCTGGGGTTGCAAAAGTTGGACACAACTGAGCACACACTTTTTTTTTTACTAGCAATGTGAAATGAGCACAATTGAATGGTCTCTAGCATTGCCCTTCTTTGGGACTGGAATGAAAACTGACCTTTTCTAATCCTGTGCTCACTGCTGAGTTTTCCAAATTTGCTGACATATTCAGTACAGCACTTTCACTGCATCACCTTTTAGGATCTGAATTAGCTCAACTGAAAATCTATTACCTGTGCTAGCTTTGTTCATAGTAATACTTCCTAAGATACACTTGACTTCACATTCCAGGATATCTGGCCCTAGATGAGTAACCACACCATCTTGGTTATCTGGGTCATTTAGTAACTATATTAATTTTTTTCTTAAGTCTAGCTATCTTCGTTTTGATTCAGTTTAGGACAGTTCAGTTGCTCAGTCGTGTCCGACTCTTTGCGACCCCATGAATTGCAGCACGCCAGGCCTCCCTGTCCATCACCAACTCCCAGAGTTCACTCAAACTAACATCCATCGAGTCAGTGATGCCATCCAGCCATCTCATCCTCTGTCATCCCCTTCTCCTCCTGCCCCCAATCCCTCCCAGCATCAGAGTCTTTTCTAATGAGTCAACTCTTCGCATGAGGTGACCAAAGTACTGGAGTTTCAGCTTTAGCATCATTCCTTCCAAAGAACACCCAGGGCTGATCTCCTTTAGAATGGACTGGTTGGATCTCCTTGCAGTCCAAGGGACTCTCAAGAGTCTTCTCCAACACCACAGTTCAAAAGCATCAATTCTTCGGTGGTCAGCTTTCTTCACAGTCCAACTCTCACATCCATACATGACCACTGGAAAAACCATAGCCTTGACTAGACGGACCTTTGTTAGCAAAGTAATGTCTCTGCTTTTGAATATGCTTTCTAGGTTGGTCATAACTTTCCTTCCAAGGAGTAACCGTCTTTTAATTTCATGGCTGCAATCACCATCTGCAGTGACTTTGGAGCCCCCCAAAATAAAGTCTGACACTGTTTCCACTGTTTCCCCATCTATTTCCCATGAAGTGATGGGGCCAGATGCCATGATCTTAGTTTTCTGAATGTTGAGCCTTAAGCCAACTTTTTCACTCCCCTCTTTCACTTTCATTAAGAGGCTTTTTAGTTCCTCTTCAATTTCTGCCATAAGGGTGGTGTCATCTGCATATCTGAAGTTACTGATATTTCTCCTGGCAATCTTGATTCCAGCTTGTGCTTCTTCCAGCCCAGCGTTTCTCATGATGTATTCTGCATAGAAGTTAAATAAGTAGGGTGACAATATATAGCCTTGACGTACTCCTTTTTCTATTTGGAACCAGTCTGTTGTTCCATGTCCAGTTCTAACGGTTGCTTCCTGACCTGCATACAGGTTTCTCAAGAGGCAGGTTAGGTGGTCTGGTATTCTTTCAGAATTTTCCACAGTTTATTGTGATCCACACAGTCAAAGGCTTTGGCATAGTCAATAAAGCAGAAATAGATGTTTTTCTGGAACTCTCTTGCTTTTTCCATGATCCAGCGGATGTTGGCAATTTGATCTCTGGTTCCTCTGCCTTTTCTAAAACCAGCTTGAACATCTGGAAGTTCATGGCTCACGTATTGCTGAAGCCTGGCTTGGAGAATTTTGATCATTACTTTACTAGTGTTTTCATTAAGTTATATTCAAATGTAATTGACTATATAAGTTTAAGTTGTACAGTATAATGATTTGACTTACATACATCATGAAATGATTATCACAATAGTTTAGTGAACATCCATCATCTCATGTAGATATATAAATAGAAAAAAAAATTTTTTTAAATAATAAAAATAGACCTACCATATAACCTGCAATCCCAGTACTGGGCATATATCCAGAGTAAACCAAAATTCCACACACATGCACTCTGATGTTCACTGCAGTACTCTTTACAATGACTAGGACATGGTAGCAACCTATATGTCCATCCGCAGAGGAACAGATAAAGATGATGTCATACATACATACGATGGAATGTACTCAGCCATAAAAAGGAATGAAATTGGGTCATTTGTAGAAATGCGGATGGACTTACCGACTGTCACACACAGTGAAGTAAGTTGGAAAGAAAAAAAACTACCATATATTAACACATATATGTGGAATCTAGAAAAATATAGATGACCACATTTCCAAAGCAGAAGTAGACACAGACGCAGAAAATAAATATATGGGTATCATGCAGGAAAGTGGTGGTAGTGGGAGGGGTTGGGAGACTGAGGTTGACATATATACACTATTGAAAGTACTTTTAAGATAAATGACTAATGAGAACCTAGTATATAGCATGGGGAACTCTACTTGATGCTCTGTGGTTACCAAAATGAAAAGGAAATCCAAAAAGGAGGGGAATACGTGTATACATATTGCTGATTCACTTTGCTGTCCAGTAGAAATTAATACATGGAGAAGGCAATGGCACCCCACTCCAGTACTCTTGCCTGGAAAATCCCATGGATGGAGGAGCCTAGTAGGCTGCAGTCCACGGTGTTGCTAAGAGTCAGACATGACTGAGTGACTTCACTTTCACTTTTCACTTTCATGCACTGGAGAAGGAAATGGCAACCCACTCCAGTGTTCTTGCCTGGAGAATCCCAGGGACAGGAGAGCCTGGTGGGCTGCCGTCTCTGGGGTCGCACAGAGTCGGACACGACTGAAGCCACTTAGCAGCAGCAGCAGCTGCAGAAATTAATACAACACTGCAAAGTAACTACACTCTAATAAAAATTAATAATAACTTAATAAAATAACTTAATTTCAAGTGAATAAACATTTAAAAAATTTCTCAAATGAATAAACATTTTAAAAATTTCTAAGTTTGTATCTCTAATACGATAAACATCACTGCCTATGAAGCAAATAAACAAAAGCTCTTTGAGGGCCCTCAACAAATTTTAAAGGGAGTCCCAAGACAAAAAAGTTGAGAACCATTGTGCTACACACATAATCAAACAGGAAAATGTGAAAACTACAATCAAAGGATATCAACCCCGAAATAACCAAGAACTTGGAATTAGTACACAAGGATTTAAAAACAGCTATTACATGTATGGTCAAGGATGTAAAGAAAGATACCTATAAGGTTTGAACAGATAAGAAACCTCAGCAGAGAAATGAAACCATAAAAAGAACCAAATGAAAATCTAGAACTAAAAAATACAAAATAAGAAATTTCCTAGCTGGGTTTAATAGCATATCAAAAATTACAGAAGAGTCAGTAATCTTGAAGGTAAGTCAATGAAAATTATTCAGTCTGAAGAACAGAGGGGAAAAAAGATGAAAATGAATGAATAAAACTTAAATAATCTACAGAAGAATATAAAGATATCTAAAATATGAGCAACTGGAGTCCTAGAATAAAAGTAGAGGAAAAAAAAATTTAGTATTAGTACCAAAACCTCCAACTAGGATAATAAATTTGTTTATTCCTCACTTTAGTTGTCAGATTTTGATGTATTTTAAAATTCTGTTATTGAGTACTTACACATTCATGACTGTTCTGTCTTACTGATAAATTGATCCTTTCATCAATGTATGGCTCTCTTTATGTTTGGCAGTACTCACTGTCCTGAAGTTTGCTTTATCTGATATTAATAAAGACAACTCAGATTCCTTATGTTTGCTATTAGTATGGCGTAGCTTTTTCTGTCTAAATGTATTTTTTATAGGCAGCATACAGTTGAGTCTTGCTTTTTATACATCTGGCGATCTCTGCTTTTTGACTGGAATATTGAGTTCATTTATACTTTTCTCTCACTACTTTTAAAAATTTCTTTTTATCAGTATTGAAGTGGATATACCTTATTTATGGGTTCTGAATATAATTATATTAACCATAAACACAGATAAAACAACTTTGTCTGCCAAAAAATAATTCTTGATTATGAGATTTCAGGTCTTCATTTTGTTTTCACTTAAAGTAATAAAAGGTGCTTGCTGATCGTTAACTGGAGAAAGCTATTTTTAAAAATTTCTTTTTATCAGTATTGAAGTGGATATACCTTATTTATGGGTTCTGAATATAATTATATTAACCATAAACACAGATAAAACAACTTTGTCTGCCAAAAAATAATTCTTGATTATGAGATTTCAGGTCTTCATTTTGTTTTCACTTAAAGTAATAAAAGGTGCTTGCTGATCGTTAACTGGAGAAAGCTATAGAATCAGTGAATCTGGAAACTAATATTTATGACACACAGAAGGCCAAGAGGCACAGGAAAAGATGCTCAACATCATTAATTATTAGGGAAATACACATCGCAAGTATAATGAGGTATCATCTCACATCAGTCAGAATGGCCATCATTAAAAATTCTACAAACAATAAAGGGTGGAGAGGGTATAAAAAAAAAGGTAAGCCTCCTATACTATTGATGGGAATATAAATTGGAACAGCCACTACACATTCTTTTAAAAACTAAAACTAGATCTACCGCATGATCCAGCAAGCCCACTCCTGAGCATATATCTGGAGGAAACCAATATTCTGAAGGATATAGGCATCCCAATGTTCCCTGCAGCCCTATTTATACTAGTCAAGACATGGGAGCAAGCTAATGTCCACCAGCAGAGGAGTGGATAAAGAAGATGTGGTACATAAAGGGAATGGAATATTGCATGCATGCCCAGTCATGTCCAATGCTCTTGCAAGCCCACAGATTGTAGCCCGCCAGGCCTCTATCTGTGAAATTTTCCAGGCAAGAATACTGCAGTGGGTTGGCATTTTCTACTCCAGGGAATCTTCCCAATCCAAGGACTGGACCTGTGTCTCCTGCATCTCTCACTGACCCACCTGGGAAGCCCTACAGTGGAATATTACTCAGGTCATTAAAAGGAATGAAACAATACCATTTGTAGCAACATGGATCAATCACATTAAGCAAAGTTAAGTCAGAAAGAGAAAGACAATTATGATGTGCTATTTCTTATATATGGAATCTGAAAAATCATACAAATGAACATATCTATGAAACAGAAATGGACTCACAGACATAGAGAACAGATTCGCGGTGCCAAGGGACAAGGGGTGAGGGAGGGAAAGACTGAGAGTCTGGGGTTAGCAGATGCAAACTGTCATAGGATGGGTAAGCAACAAAGGCCTGTTCCATAGCACAGGGAACTATACTCAACATCCTGTGATAACCTATAAAGAATATGAGAGAGTAAAGTAAGGCAGACAAAGACAAAATAGCACAGGATGTTACTTACATTCAGAATCAAAAAAAAAAAAAAAAAAACAGGGCAGAGGGTGGTGGGGAGGGACAGATTAGAAGTGACATATACACACTGATGTATTTAAAACCGATTACCCAGGGATCTACTGTAAAGCACAGGGAACTCTGTTCAATACTCTGTAAGAACCTTAATAAGAAAAGACTTTGAAAAAGAAAAGTTTCAACAGGGAATGCAGCAGAGAGATCTGATGTTGGTTAAATTATGCACTCTTTTCCAATTAACTGGCTCTCCCTCCAAAGCAAATGTACTAAAAATAAAATGACTTCTTTTTTGAAAAAAAGATTTTTTCTTTTAATCATTCTTTAAGCACTCTGACTGTAACATGCCCTGTAGTTTTCTTCCTGTTTCCTATGCTTCTGAGATCTGAGTTTTTCTCCGTTTTTCTCCTCCAATTACACACACAATAGACCTCCTAAAGTTGTCCCACAGTTCAAAGCTTTGTCCATTTTTTCCTGTGTTTTCAAAATCTTCTGTTTCATTGGGACTTATCTCTGCTGCCATATTTTTAGGTATTCCTGCAGTGTCTAATGGCAGGATATACATTCTCTTCAGGTGCACAAGGTATATTCACCACAACACAGCATTCGTCAGGCCATAAAACAAGATTTAATGAATTTTAATACTGAAAATTTTGTATCTTTAACATTTACATCTTGAAAAGCAAAATACAAAATTAATGAAGTAAAGTTCTATCTTAAGTGCAAGATAAATCCAAAGTAAGCAGAAGGAAGGAAATTAAGAGCAAAAATCAAAAAAAGAAAACAATGAGAAAAATTAACGAAGTTAAGAATTGGTTCATTTTTGGTGTAGCTTCTCTGGAAAACAGTTCCTCAAAAGGTAAAACATAAGTTATCATATGAACCAGCAAGTCTACTCCTGTGTATCCAAGAGAAATGAAAGCATATGCCCACACAAGAGAAATGAAAGCATATGTCCACACAAAAACCTGTATATGAATATTCCTATCTGGATTATTCATAACAGCCAAAAAGTAAACAGCCCAAATTTCCATCAGATGATGAATGGACACATAAAATGTGGCGTATTCATATAATGGAATACTATATGGTAATAAAAAGGAATATTATAATATGAATAAATGAAAACATGCTATTTTTTTTTAAAAAAGCCATAAAAGACCATATATTCTATGATTCCCCTTACATAAATGTCCAGAATAGGCAAATCTATATAGATAGAAAGAGCTTCCCTGGTGGCTCAGATGGGTAAAGAATCAGCCTGCAATGCAGGAGACCTAGGTTCTATCCCTGAGTTGGGCAGATCCCCTGGAGAGGGAAATGGCAACCCAGTCCAGTATTATTGCCTGGGAAATCCCATGAACAGAGGAGCCTGGTGGGCTACAGTCCAGAGTCGCAAAGAGTCAAACACAACCGATTGCCTAGGATTGGGGAGCTGGAAAGAAAATAGGTGTGCAGTTTCTTTTGGAGGTGATGAAAATGTAGTAAAACTGACAGGCAATGTTTATACAATTCTGTAAATAAACTAAAAGTCACTGAATTAAATAGTTAATCAGATAAACTGGTAAATGAGTTGTAACTCAATAAACTTGTTATTTTAGAAAGCTAAAAAAAAAAAAAAAAAAAGCTAAATCATTAGAAATGTTTAATATTATAAATTCCTCACTGGACTGATGTAGGCAAGGGAAACAAAAAAACAGAAGACACAAACTGCAAAATTTAAAAGGAGCTGTCACACCAGATTTTACAAACAATGAAAGGAAACAGGGCAAGATTATAAACAACTTTATCCAATATATTTGATAACTTAAGAGAACTGAACCAATTCCTTTAAATACATCACTTAGCAAAACAGACCCAAAACAAAACAGAAAATCTGAACAGCCCTAAATCTATTAAAGTAACTGAGTTAACTGTCAAATGCTCCAACAAAGAAAACTCAAAGCTCAGATGGCTTCAGTGGTGAGTTCTATCAAACATTTAAGAAAGACACAAACACAAACCAATCTTACACAAACTCATTCAAAAAATACACCAGAAGAGAATACCTTTCAACTCATTTCATGAAGGCAGCATAATGCCAATACCAAAATTAAACAAAGATATTGGGGATGAGGAGGAAAATTACAGGTTATTTTGATAAAGATAGACCCCAGACTCCTTAGCAAAGCATCAGTCAATGAAAGCGAGCAATATATTAAAAGGGTACTATATCATGATCAAGTAGGATTTATCACAGCAACTCAAGGTGGTTTAACATTTAAAAATCAAGCAATGTATTATTATGAGTACATAAGTCTGTGTATCTGCCTACACACACACACTCCCTAACTTTTTTCACTGAGGTGTCCGGAGAACAGCAATATCCGAACAGCAACAGGCACAATTAATATTCAGATGTCAGCTTCATACTATTCTTTCTCTAAAAGGAACCAGGACTCCCTGGAGAAAAGGCTGATGCCAGGGCTGGGATAGCAAAGATACAAAAAGCCTAGAGCATCTTATTCTATTAGTAAGTAAGGCCCCAGAGAATGATGGGAACATGTTAAGATACAGAAGCCCCCAGAAGGGCTTCCCACTGGCCAAAAGCAGAACAATTTGTACATCAACAAAAACAACAACAGATTTTCACCCACTGAACATAATAAGGACAATAAGTCCTATTATAAATAAATAGTCAATGTTTGCTTACAAGAAAATAAATGTAAATGAATAAATTGAAAGTTTGAGAACTGGAATATTCACATCATTTCAAAGTACATCCTTATAAAAGATTTATCCATTACAAAGGGAAAAACAGCTTTACAATGGAGAAGTTTGACAAATATCATCTTAATCAGTCAAAGTGAAAACCTAATAAGACACAATGAAACTGTGTACCACTTGATAGGATGAACTATTACTTTTGGGATATTCCTGTCAAAGACGCACATGTAATCTAAATTGAACAGTGAGGAGACAACAGACAAACCCAAAATAAGGGACATTCTACTCTACGAAACAGCTGTCCTATAATTTTCAAAAGTGTCAAGGTTTATGAAAGTCAAAATAAGACAGGAACTGTTTGAGATGGAAGAACACATGACAATCACATGCAACATTTGATTACAAATTACAACCCTTTGCTATACATACAGGACATTATTGGGACAACGGGCAAAACCTGAACAGGGTCTGATGATCACATGGCATTAATGTACTGGTGCCAATGTCCTGAATTTAAAAGTTGTATTGTGGTTTTACAGGAGAATGTCCCACATATTTGGAAATGATGGAGAATCATCTCAGCAACTTACTCGCAAACAGTCCACAAAAATAAAGGTTTTTACTTTGTACTTGAAAGTTTTCTGTACACTTGAAATCAGCTCAAAAAAGATTTAGAGTCTTAAAAGAAAAATATACACAAACACATACATACAAATAATACACACAGAGACAGACAGACAGACACACACACACACTAAAGTAGAGTGAATGAGCCAGAATCTCCAGGGAATACAGGATTCATGTTAAAGAAAGTCTTCAAAGACTTGGAAGTGAAGTGAAGTGAAGTTGTTCAGTCGTGTCCGACTCTTTGCGACCCCAAGGACTGTAGCCCACCAGGCTCCTCCGTCCATGGACTTTCCCAGGCAAGAGTACTGGAATGGGTTACCATTTCTTTCTCCAGGGGATCTTCCTGACCCAGGGATCAAACGCGGGTCTCCCACATTGTAGGCAGAGGCTTTACCATCTGAGCCACCAGGGAAGCCCATCAAAAACTTTCAGTTCAGTTCAGTTCAGTCACTCAGTCGTGTCCGACTCTTTGCAATCCCATGAATCACAGCACGCCAGGCCTCCTTGTCCATCACCAACTCCCGGAGTTCACTCAGATTCAAGTCCATCGAGTCCGTGATCCCATCCAGCCATCTCATCCTCTGTCGTCCCCTTCTCCTCCTGCCCCAATCCCTCCCAGCATCAGAGTCTTTTCCAATGAGTCAACTCTTCGCATGAGGTGGCCAAAGTACTGGAATTTCAGCTTCAGCATCATTCCTTCCAAAGAAATCCCAGGGCTGATCGCCTTCAGAATGGACTGATTGGATCTCCTTGCAGTGCAAGGGACTCTCAAGAGTCTTCTCCAACACCACAGTTCAAAAGCATCAATTCTTCGGCACTCAGCTTTCTTCACAGTCCAACTCACATTCATACATGACCACTGGAAAAACCATAGCCTTGACTAGACGGACCTTAGTTGGCAAAGTAATGTCTCTGCTTTTCAATATGCTATCTAGGTTGGTCATAATTTTTCTTCCAAGGAGTAAGCGTCTTTTAATTTAATGGCTACAGTCACCAACTGCAGTGGTTTTGGAGCCCCCCAAAATAAAGTCTGACACTGTTGCCACTGTTTCCCCATCTATTTCCCATAAAGTGATGGGACCAGATGCCATGATCTTCGTTTTCTGAATGTTGAGCTTTAAGCCAACTTTTTCACTCTCCACTTTCACTTTCATCAAGAGGCTTTTTAGTTTCTCTTCACTTTCTGCCATAAAGGTGGTGTCATCTGCATATCTGAGACTAATATCTGCATATTAAAGACTTTAATATGTTTTAAATTCCTTATAAAAAATTTTTAGTAATCCTACAGTCATGACAGTAATGTTGAAGAAAGCTGACTGCATGACATTTACCTACAATACAAGTAAGGATGCCAATGGTCCTTTTCTTTCATTCTGCCATGCTACTTAATAATAAGTATATTGTTCCTGAAAAGTCAATGTAAATAAAAGCCTGTCTCCCACCATACTTTGCTGCAGAAGATTACTGATTAGAAAGGTTGTGGGCTTCATCTTTGGTAAATAAATTCAAATCTAAAGATGTTTATTCATATAAACTAGGACAAACATGATTTCCAAAAAATACCTATTTGCCATTCCTCATTAAATGTCAGGGAAGGTTCGAATTTACCTGCTCAGTAAATGTTCTCACAGCCTGACAAATGTGGAATCACAAGCAAACAGGTCACATGGTTTTTCTAACTTTGTTTACAGTTTTTCATATAAACTAGGACAAACATGATTTCCAAAAAATACCTATTTGCCATTCCTCATTAAATGTCAGGGAAGGTTCGAATTTACCTGCTCAGTAAATGTTCTCACAGCCTGACAAATGTGGAATCACAAGCAAACAGGTCACATGGTTTTTCTAACTTTGTTTACAGTTTTAGTACACATTTTAGATTCTGAGATCTTATCTGAGTTTAAATAAGCTGAATAACACAAAAAGCATTAACAACCATCAATAAAGAGATCTTATAAAAATAAAAATTTGTGCTCTTCAAAAGAAAATGAATAAAGAAGCAATAAAAAGACAAAGAACCCAATTTTAAAATGGGCAAAAGATTGAACTCTCTTCAAAACAAACTTCAAAGACAAGCCTTAAATTTTTTTATTATTTTGAAATTTTAAACGAACATCTGATGAGATATGAGATTTTTTAATGGATATGACTTAATATCTTGTTTTGAAATACATTAAAAGTACATTTTGAAATATATTTAAAAACTCATTTTCCTCCACACAATAAAGATTTAAGCTGGCTAAGAACTCTACCCACTGAAAACTTGTATCATCTAAGAAATGTGAACAATCATTTGATATTGTAACTCAACTTTGAAGCCAATACATTCCTAAGTTTTGAATAGTTTTAATTGAAGAATAATCTAGTATGGATCAGAATGGAATCAGAATTCCTGAATTTACAGAATTTACTGAATTTCATGCAACTAGACATAATACAGAAATAAACTAGGTGTTCAGGAAGATGTCAGACTACAGCTGTCAATTCACAGCTCCTGATTTTGAAAGTCTGTGTTCATTAATAGAGATTCATAAGTTTTATGTACAGATTTTATAATACATAGGCACTGTGGTAAATAAATGCTAAGATGAACTTATAAAATCCATATAATAAAATGATGCTTCTCTCAATTTCATATTTAGTGTTGTGACATAAATTTGACAAAGTATTCTACTGCTTTAAAAACTTTGAAAAACACTGCTGGATTTAAGACCTGCTATACTTTTGACTGAGGCCAAGAAATCCATAGGCCTGTGAGGACACATGCACCAGGATAAAGGATAACTGCTTAGGTACACTGAATTGGTCATCACTTCACTGAGATGGTTGTTCCACAAATATATATAGTTCTTACCCCCACAGAATTTTGCATGGCATATTTTACTGCAATACTTACTGGTGCCACTATTTTTCCTGTCTGTCCAACTTGCAAGTCATTAGGGACAAAGCCAGCATCAACAGCAGCGCGAGAAGCACCAACTAAGAAAAAAATAGTTGTCATTTTTTAAAGCTCTATTATTCAACTTGTTGGGGACATTCACTGACAACGGTTTTAAAAAAAATTTTTTTGAAGACTTTTTTTTTTTTACCCTCTCCAATCCTCTCCAGCAGATGCTGCTTTGTCTGCCACCATCCTCATACCAGTGGGGCCTCAAGGTGGTACTCCAGGCCCTCACTGCCACTCTCAAAAAGTTTTCCCTCCTTTCTCCTTAAAAGCCTTCAATTTTGAATCTCATGTCATCAGATAATGTCACTCGTATACTGCTTGTGTCATCTATTAACCAGCAGGTCAATTCCCTTCATTTCTCTAGGATTTTTAGCTTCTGGGTCTTTGTTACTCTCTCCAATACTAGTCTTATCTTAATTCTTGAAGACTTTGACATCCTGGCTCCTCAATTCTTTGAGCAATTCTCCAGTCATCTTACCCTTCACGCTACCTCAGCCACACCCATGGTCATATCCTCAATCTGTCCACTACCAATATCATCAACAATCTCGATTTCCAAAATCTCTCTGTGACCTCCCCATTCCAGCTGACCCCTTTTAGTCCCTTACTCCAGCAACCCTCTGACCCCACTGAGGTCTATAATTTTTTCCACTGTCCCTCTCTCCCCTTATGTTCTCTCTTCTTTCTTTACCCAGTTCAGTTTCTATTATCAATGACTCTAAGCACTCCTTTGCATATGCCTTCAACTTCCTTGCCTTCCTCTTATATCATCTTATTTCCAGATGGTGGAAAACCTCCATCTCTGGTTACTGACTAAGCAATCTTTCACCCCTTTGCATACCTGTCCTGTTCAGCATGACTGGAGAAAAACGCCAATATTCAGCCAGGTTAACTCTTTTGTACTTTAAATAAATAGGCCTTACTTCTCTCAGACTGTCCTACATTGTAATTTTGTATCTTTCCTCTCTCTTCAAACTTTCAATATTCTTTCAATATTCTGCTTCCAATTTCACTAAAAAACTGAAACCTGCTCCAACTAACACGTTCACCCATCAATTTGCAGCTGTGTTCATATTCTCTCCCACCAACTCAAGAACATCACTCCAATAACTCATCTCATGTATGATTAACCTTTCCCTCTTAACTGGAGCATCAGCATATAAAGCAGGCTATTATCTTCTAATCTTTAAAAAGTTCCTCTGTTGGTCCTGCTTCCCCTCTAGCTACTGTCTATTTCTTTGCTCTACCATATAGTTAGAAGCCTCTAAAGAGTCATTTGCATTCATTGTCTCCATTGCCAGGCCTCCCATTCTACTTCTAAAAATTTTTAAATTAAAATATGACACACATACAAGAAAAGCACACAAATCACAAATGAACTCAGCTCATAATCAGCTTCGACGGCTAATCATGAAGTGAATACAACCATGTAACTACTTTTAAACGCTCCAATCAGGTTTTTGCCCCCGTTACCACCATTATTAAAACTGCTCAAAGTCACTAATGACCTTTATGTGGCTGATCAATGAGGCACTTTTCAGTCCTCATCTTCCCTGACCCATGGGCAGCATTTGACACAGGTGATCATGCTTTCCCTTACTGAGACACTTCACTTAGATTCCAGAACATCACACTCTCTATCCTGGTTTTCCTGCCTTACTTTTCCATTTGTCTTTGGTCTTCATTCTCCTCTTCTCTCCTACCTCTTAATCTTGCAGCATCTAGGGCTTAGTCCTAGGACTTCTTTTACATCTACACTCTTGGTGAATTCATCCAATCTTACAGTTTCAAATACCATCTAAATGCAACTGATTCCCAAATTTCTATATCCAGTCCAAACTTTCAAACTCCACATTCCTATACCAACTGTTTAACTGACAACTCTATTAGGGTGTCTGTTATTAGACATCTCAAAACTTAGTATCATTCCTTGGTATCCACAAGGGATTAGTTTCAGAACCCTTCCAAGGATGCCAAAATCCAAGGATGCTCAAATCCCTCATATAAAATGGAACAGTATTTGCATATAACCTACACACACTCTTCTGTATACAGGCATACCTCAGAGATACTGGTGGTTCAGTTTCAAACCACCACAATAAAGCAAGTTATGTGGATTATTTGTTGGTTTCCCAGTGTATTCATTGTTGTTTAGTCACTAAGTCATGTCTGACTCTTTTTGTGATCCCATGGACTGGAGCCTGCCAGGCTCCTCTGTCCATTTTTTCCTGTGTTTTCAAAATCTTCTGTTTCATTGGGACTTATCTCTGCTGCCATATTTTTAGGTATTCCTGCAGTGTCTAATGGCAGGATATACATTCTCTTCAGGTGCACAAGGTATATTCACCACAACACAGCATTCGTCAGGCCATAAAACAAGATTTAATGAATTTTAATACTGAAAATTTTGTATCTTTAACATTTACATCTTGAAAAGCAAAATACAAAATTAATGAAGTAAAGTTCTATCTTAAGTGCAAGATAAATCCAAAGTAAGCAGAAGGAAGGAAATTAAGAGCAAAAATCAAAAAAAGAAAACAATGAGAAAAATTAACGAAGTTAAGAATTGGTTCATTTTTGGTGTAGCTTCTCTGGAAAACAGTTCCTCAAAAGGTAAAACATAAGTTATCATATGAACCAGCAAGTCTACTCCTGTGTATCCAAGAGAAATGAAAGCATATGCCCACACAAGAGAAATGAAAGCATATGTCCACACAAAAACCTGTATATGAATATTCCTATCTGGATTATTCATAACAGCCAAAAAGTAAACAGCCCAAATTTCCATCAGATGATGAATGGACACATAAAATGTGGCGTATCCATATAATGGAATACTATATGGTAATAAAAAGGAATATTATAATATGAATAAATGAAAACATGCTATTTTTTTTTAAAAAAGCCATAAAAGACCATATATTCTATGATTCCCCTTACATAAATGTCCAGAATAGGCAAATCTATATAGATAGAAAGAGCTTCCCTGGTGGCTCAGATGGGTAAAGAATCAGCCTGCAATGCAGGAGACCTAGGTTCTATCCCTGAGTTGGGCAGATCCCCTGGAGAGGGAAATGGCAACCCAGTCCAGTATTATTGCCTGGGAAATCCCATGAACAGAGGAGCCTGGTGGGCTACAGTCCAGAGTCGCAAAGAGTCAAACACAACCGATTGCCTAGGATTGGGGAGCTGGAAAGAAAATAGGTGTGCAGTTTCTTTTGGAGGTGATGAAAATGTAGTAAAACTGACAGGCAATGTTTATACAATTCTGTAAATAAACTAAAAGTCACTGAATTAAATAGTTAATCAGATAAACTGGTAAATGAGTTGTAACTCAATAAACTTGTTATTTTAGAAAGCTAAAAAAAAAAAAAAAAAAAGCTAAATCATTAGAAATGTTTAATATTATAAATTCCTCACTGGACTGATGTAGGCAAGGGAAACAAAAAAACAGAAGACACAAACTGCAAAATTTAAAAGGAGCTGTCACACCAGATTTTACAAACAATGAAAGGAAACAGGGCAAGATTATAAACAACTTTATCCAATATATTTGATAACTTAAGAGAACTGAACCAATTCCTTTAAATACATCACTTAGCAAAACAGACCCAAAACAAAACAGAAAATCTGAACAGCCCTAAATCTATTAAAGTAACTGAGTTAACTGTCAAATGCTCCAACAAAGAAAACTCAAAGCTCAGATGGCTTCAGTGGTGAGTTCTATCAAACATTTAAGAACGACACAAACACAAACCAATCTTACACAAACTCATTCAAAAAATACACCAGAAGAGAATACCTTTCAACTCATTTCATGAAGGCAGCATAATGCCAATACCAAAATTAAACAAAGATATTGGGGATGAGGAGGAAAATTACAGGTTATTTTGATAAAGATAGACCCCAGACTCCTTAGCAAAGCATCAGTCAATGAAAGCGAGCAATATATTAAAAGGGTACTCTATCATGATCAAGTAGGATTTATCACAGCAACTCAAGGTGGTTTAACATTTAAAAATCAAGCAATGTATTATTATGAGTACATAAGTCTGTGTATCTGCCTACACACACACACTCCCTAACTTTTTTCACTGAGGTGTCCGGAGAACAGCAATATCCGAACAGCAACAGGCACAATTAATATTCAGATGTCAGCTTCATACTATTCTTTCTCTAAAAGGAACCAGGACTCCCTGGAGAAAAGGCTGATGCCAGGGCTGGGATAGCAAAGATACAAAAAGCCTAGAGCATCTTATTCTATTAGTAAGTAAGGCCCCAGAGAATGATGGGAACATGTTAAGATACAGAAGCCCCCAGAAGGGCTTCCCACTGGCCAAAAGCAGAACAATTTGTACATCAACAAAAACAACAACAGATTTTCACCCACTGAACATAATAAGGACAATAAGTCCTATTATAAATAAATAGTCAATGTTTGCTTACAAGAAAATAAATGTAAATGAATAAATTGAAAGTTTGAGAACTGGAATATTCACATCATTTCAAAGTACATCCTTATAAAAGATTTATCCATTACAAAGGGAAAAACAGCTTTACAATGGAGAAGTTTGACAAATATCATCTTAATCAAACAAAGTGAAAACCTAATAAGACACAATGAAACTGTGTACCACTTGATAGGATGAACTATTACTTTTGGGATATTCCTGTCAAAGACGCACATGTAATCTAAATTGAACAGTGAGGAGACAACAGACAAACCCAAAATAAGGGACATTCTACTCTACGAAATAGCTGTCCTATAATTTTCAAAAGTGTCAAGGTTTATGAAAGTCAAAATAAGACAGGAACTGTTTGAGATGGAAGAACACATGACAATCACATGCAACATTTGATTACAAATTACAACCCTTTGCTATACATACAGGACATTATTGGGACAACGGGCAAAACCTGAACAGGGTCTGATGATCACATGGCATTAATGTACTGGTGCCAATGTCCTGAATTTAAAAGTTGTATTGTGGTTTTACAGGAGAATGTCCCACATATTTGGAAATGATGGAGAATCATCTCAGCAACTTACTCGCAAACAGTCCACAAAAATAAAGGTTTTTACTTTGTACTTGAAAGTTTTCTGTACACTTGAAATCAGCTCAAAAAAGATTTAGAGTCTTAAAAGAAAAATATACACAAACACATACATACAAATAATACACACAGAGACAGACAGACACACACACACACACACTAAAGTAGAGTGAATGAGCCAGAATCTCCAGGGAATACAGGATTCATGTTAAAGAAAGTCTTCAAAGACTTGGAAGTGAAGTGAAGTGAAGTTGTTCAGTCGTGTCCGACTCTTTGCGACCCCAAGGACTGTAGCCCACCAGGCTCCTCCGTCCATGGACTTTCCCAGGCAAGAGTACTGGAATGGGTTACCATTTCTTTCTCCAGGGGATCTTCCTGACCCAGGGATCAAACGCGGGTCTCCCACATTGTAGGCAGAGGCTTTACCATCTGAGCCACCAGGGAAGCCCATCAAAAACTTTCAGTTCAGTTCAGTTCAGTCACTCAGTCGTGTCCGACTCTTTGCAATCCCATGAATCACAGCACGCCAGGCCTCCTTGTCCATCACCAACTCCCGGAGTTCACTCAGATTCAAGTCCATCGAGTCCGTGATGCCATCCAGCCATCTCATCCTCTGTCGTCCCCTTCTCCTCCTGCCCCAATCCCTCCCAGCATCAGAGTCTTTTCCAATGAGTCAACTCTTCGCATGAGGTGGCCAAAGTACTGGAATTTCAGCTTCAGCATCATTCCTTCCAAAGAAATCCCAGGGTTGATCGCCTTCAGAATGGACTGATTGGATCTCCTTGCAGTGCAAGGGACTCTCAAGAGTCTTCTCCAACACCACAGTTCAAAAGCATCAATTCTTCGGCACTCAGCTTTCTTCACAGTCCAACTTTCATTCATACATGACCACTGGAAAAACCATAGCCTTGACTAGACAGACCTTAGTTGGCAAAGTAATGTCTCTGCTTTTCAATATGCTATCTAGGTTGGTCATAATTTTTCTTCCAAGGAGTAAGCGTCTTTTAATTTAATGGCTACAGTCACCAACTGCAGTGGTTTTGGAGCCCCCCAAAATAAAGTCTGACACTGTTGCCACTGTTTCCCCATCTATTTCCCATAAAGTGATGGGACCAGATGCCATGATCTTCGTTTTCTGAATGTTGAGCTTTAAGCCAACTTTTTCACTCTCCACTTTCACTTTCATCAAGAGGCTTTTTAGTTTCTCTTCACTTTCTGCCATAAAGGTGGTGTCATCTGCATATCTGAGACTAATATCTGCATATTAAAGACTTTAATATGTTTTAAATTCCTTATAAAAAATTTTTAGTAATCCTACAGTCATGACAGTAATGTTGAAGAAAGCTGACTGCATGACATTTACCTACAATACAAGTAAGGATGCCAATGGTCCTTTTCTTTCATTCTGCCATGCTACTTAATAATAAGTATATTGTTCCTGAAAAGTCAATGTAAATAAAAGCCTGTCTCCCACCATACTTTGCTGTAGAAGATTACTGATTAGAAAGGTTGTGGGCTTCATCTTTGGTAAATAAATTCAAATCTAAAGATGTTTATTCATATAAACTAGGACAAACATGATTTCCAAAAAATACCTATTTGCCATTCCTCATTAAATGTCAGGGAAGGTTCGAATTTACCTGCTCAGTAAATGTTCTCACAGCCTGACAAATGTGGAATCACAAGCAAACAGGTCACATGGTTTTTCTAACTTTGTTTACAGTTTTAGTACACATTTTAGATTCTGAGATCTTATCTGAGTTTAAATAAGCTGAATAACACAAAAAGCATTAACAACCATCAATAAAGAGATCTTATAAAAATAAAAATTTGTGCTCTTCAAAAGAAAATGAATAAAGAAGCAATAAAAAGACAAAGAACCCAATTTTAAAATGGGCAAAAGATTGAACTCTCTTCAAAACAAACTTCAAAGACAAGCCTTAAATTTTTTTATTATTTTGAAATTTTAAACGAACATCTGATGAGATATGAGATTTTTTAATGGATATGACTTAATATCTTGTTTTGAAATACATTAAAAGTATATTTTGAAATATATTTAAAAACTCATTTTCCTCCACACAATAAAGATTTAAGCTGGCTAAGAACTCTACCCACTGAAAACTTGTATCATCTAAGAAATGTGAACAATCATTTGATATTGTAACTCAACTTTGAAGCCAATACATTCCTAAGTTTTGAATAGTTTTAATTGAAGAATAATCTAGTATGGATCAGAATGGAATCAGAATTCCTGAATTTACAGAATTTACTGAATTTCATGCAACTAGACATAATACAGAAATAAACTAGGTGTTCAGGAAGATGTCAGACTACAGCTGTCAATTCACAGCTCCTGATTTTGAAAGTCTGTGTTCATTAATAGAGATTCATAAGTTTTATGTACAGATTTTATAATACATAGGCACTGTGGTAAATAAATGCTAAGATGAACTTATAAAATCCATATAATAAAATGATGCTTCTCTCAATTTCATATTTAGTGTTGTGACATAAATTTGACAAAGTATTCTACTGCTTTAAAAACTTTGAAAAACACTGCTGGATTTAAGACCTGCTATACTTTTGACTGAGGCCAAGAAATCCATAGGCCTGTGAGGACACATGCACCAGGATAAAGGATAACTGCTTAGGTACACTGAATTGGTCATCACTTCACTGAGATGGTTGTTCCACAAATATATATAGTTCTTACCCCCACAGAATTTTGCATGGCATATTTTACTGCAATACTTACTGGTGCCACTATTTTTCCTGTCTGTCCAACTTGCAAGTCATTAGGGACAAAGCCAGCATCAACAGCAGCGCGAGAAGCACCAACTAAGAAAAAAATAGTTGTCATTTTTTAAAGCTCTATTATTCAACTTGTTGGGGACATTCACTGACAACGGTTTTAAAAAAAATTTTTTTGAAGACTTTTTTTTTTTTACCCTCTCCAATCCTCTCCAGCAGATGCTGCTTTGTCTGCCACCATCCTCATACCAGTGGGGCCTCAAGGTGGTACTCCAGGCCCTCACTGCCACTCTCAAAAAGTTTTCCCTCCTTTCTCCTTAAAAGCCTTCAATTTTGAATCTCATGTCATCAGATAATGTCACTCGTATACTGCTTGTGTCATCTATTAACCAGCAGGTCAATTCCCTTCATTTCTCTAGGATTTTTAGCTTCTGGGTCTTTGTTACTCTCTCCAATACTAGTCTTATCTTAATTCTTGAAGACTTTGACATCCTGGCTCCTCAATTCTTTGAGCAATTCTCCAGTCATCTTACCCTTCACGCTACCTCAGCCACACCCATGGTCATATCCTCAATCTGTCCACTACCAATATCATCAACAATCTCGATTTCCAAAATCTCTCTGTGACCTCCCCATTCCAGCTGACCCCTTTTAGTCCCTTACTCCAGCAACCCTCTGACCCCACTGAGGTCTATAATTTTTTCCACTGTCCCTCTCTCCCCTTATGTTCTCTCTTCTTTCTTTACCCAGTTCAGTTTCTATTATCAATGACTCTAAGCACTCCTTTGCATATGCCTTCAACTTCCTTGCCTTCCTCTTATATCATCTTATTTCCAGATGGTGGAAAACCTCCATCTCTGGTTACTGACTAAGCAATCTTTCACCCCTTTGCATACCTGTCCTGTTCAGCATGACTGGAGAAAAACGCCAATATTCAGCCAGGTTAACTCTTTTGTACTTTAAATAAATAGGCCTTACTTCTCTCAGACTGTCCTACATTGTAATTTTGTATCTTTCCTCTCTCTTCAAACTTTCAATATTCTTTCAATATTCTGCTTCCAATTTCACTAAAAAACTGAAACCTGCTCCAACTAACACGTTCACCCATCAATTTGCAGCTGTGTTCATATTCTCTCCCACCAACTCAAGAACATCACTCCAATAACTCATCTCATGTATGATTAACCTTTCCCTCTTAACTGGAGCATTCTCATCAGCATATAAAGCAGGCTATTATCTTCTAATCTTTAAAAAGTTCCTCTGTTGGTCCTGCTTCCCCTCTAGCTACTGTCTATTTCTTTGCTCTACCATATAGTTAGAAGCCTCTAAAGAGTCATTTGCATTCATTGTCTCCATTGCCAGGCCTCCCATTCTACTTCTAAAAATTTTTAAATTAAAATATGACACACATACAAGAAAAGCACACAAATCACAAATGAACTCAGCTCATAATCAGCTTCGACGGCTAATCATGAAGTGAATACAACCATGTAACTACTTTTAAACGCTCCAATCAGGTTTTTGCCCCCGTTACCACCATTATTAAAACTGCTCAAAGTCACTAATGACCTTTATGTGGCTGATCAATGAGGCACTTTTCAGTCCTCATCTTCCCTGACCCATGGGCAGCATTTGACACAGGTGATCATGCTTTCCCTTACTGAGACACTTCACTTAGATTCCAGAACATCACACTCTCTATCCTGGTTTTCCTGCCTTACTTTTCCATTTGTCTTTGGTCTTCATTCTCCTCTTCTCCCCTACCTCTTAATCTTGCAGCATCTAGGGCTTAGTCCTAGGACTTCTTTTACATCTACACTCTTGGTGAATTCATCCAATCTTACAGTTTCAAATACCATCTAAATGCAACTGATTCCCAAATTTCTATATCCAGTCCAAACTTTCAAACTCCACATTCCTATACCAACTGTTTAACTGACAACTCTATTAGGGTGTCTGTTATTAGACATCTCAAAACTTAGTATCATTCCTTGGTATCCACAAGGGATTAGTTTCAGAACCCTACCAAGGACGCCAAAATCCAAGGATGCTCAAATCCCTCATATAAAATGGAACAGTATTTGCATATAACCTACACACACTCTTCTGTATACAGGCATACCTCAGAGATACTGGTGGTTCAGTTTCAAACCACCACAATAAAGCAAGTTATGTGGATTATTTGTTGGTTTCCCAGTGTATTCATTGTTGTTTAGTCACTAAGTCATGTCTGACTCTTTTTGTGATCCCATGGACTGGAGCCTGCCAGGCTCCTCTGTCCATGGGATTCTCCAGGCAAGAATACTGGAGTGGGTTGCCATTACCTCCTTCAGGGGATCTTCCTGACCCAGGGATCAAACTCACATCTGCATCTCCTGCATTGGCAGGCGGACTCTTCTACCACTGAGTCACCTGGGAAGCCCCTAACATACTATTTTATTATTTACTAATTTACTAAGTTTACTGTCTGTGGTAAGCAGCAAAATGGCCCCTCCAAAGATATATTCACTTTCTAGTTCCCAGAACTTGTGAATATTACCTGTGTGGCAGCAGATACGATATAAAGTTAAGGATCTTGGGAGAAGGCACTTATCTTGGATTATCTAGGTGATTTTTAAATTTCATCATAGATATCCCTGTTAATAAGGATGTAGAGGGAGACATGATACAGATAAAGAGGAGAAGGTGATATGAAGACAGTGGCAGAACCTGGAGTGACGTGGCTGCAAGCCCAGGAATGCCAAGGCAGCCTCTGGTAACTGGAAACGTATTCACTCCCCAGTAGGAACGTGGCTCTGCCAACACCTTGATTTCAACGTGCTTCTGGCCTCCAGAACTTTGAATCATTTTGCTCATTTTATTCATTGTTTTTTGCCTACCTCCTAAAATAGTGCCTGCCATATAGCAGACACTCAATTATTCAGTGAATGAATAAATGAAATATCCTCAGTCAAATACCATCATTTGATTATAAAGAGTCAAGATTACATCTAAGAGTCAAGATTACATCTTTATTCAGACAAAGCCATAACTATTTCTATGGGTACATATATTAGGTAATAAAGCATAAAAGCCAGAAAGTTATACACGAAACTCTCAAAAGGGGGAGAACAAACTAGACATTAAAAATACACTCATTAATAGTTGTATAATTAAAAACAAATATTTTTAATGTCCTGATTTTTTTTCAAAAACCATCATTCCATTCTTAATATACTTTTAACAACAAGATCTATCTTCCCTATAAATTTTTTAAATGTTAATTTCTATTTGTATGAGAGATTTACGTTGGACCAGCAATAAAGAGAAAAAATCAAGGGCAATCCTGAATCTGAAGTAGGCAGTGAAGTGGACATTTAATTTTTTTTAATGGAAAAAACTACTAAAATTTGGCAAATGGTAAAAGTATCATATAAAAACAAGGACAACTTTTCCTGACTGAAGGCTATACCATTTACACGGAGATTAAGAAAAATTGTTTCCATTTACACGGAGATTAAGAAAAACTGTTTTCAGAAAAGTTGAAAACCAGAGAAAGCAAAGAATCTGCAGCTTTGAGTGACTTATATACAAATGAAATAATGAAGAAAAAGTATTTCCAATAAAATGGGAATATTTTTCTAGTAAGGAAAATAAACTTACCTGCAGCATGTAGTTGATCTGCCAGATCATACAACAACTTAAAGTTCTCTCCACTCTTCAAACCCCGACCTCATTTAAGAAGATGAAAAAAAAAAATTTAACCAAATATAAACTCCATTCTGTAAAAATTTTGACTTCATATACATGAGTGAATCTTCATATTCTACAACTACCATCCTCTCTATAAAGCCTTTCCTAAGTTCTCCAATGATACTCTTGCACTTTTCCAATAAAGCATTCAACACTATTGTAATTTAGTAATTAACTAACTGGTTAACTACTAGTATAATTAGTCTTTAAAATCAGTCTTCCCCACTAGAACAAAAACTCTTTAAATACTAGATTCATACCTATCTTGGTCACTGCTATATTTAGCAATACTTAACCGAACAACTGAAAGAAGACATTCCACTAGTCTTTAAACTCCTTAAGAGCAAGAATAATCTGTTTTTTCCTCTTTATTTCTATAGCACTTTGCAATGGGCCTGGCAGAGAACATATACCTAATAAACATTTAGTGAAAAAAATAAGTGAATAGTCAGATATGCCTTTCTGAAATATAAATTATTTCCTCTCAATGCCACTTGCAATAAGAGGTTGTTTGGAAGTTTAATTATTTCATTTGATGTTTAGTTTGGAAAGATTTTTCAATCATAGCAGTCACTGTTTTAAAAAGGCAGCAGGATATGAAATATGGGTCTTTTTGTTTGTTTCTTGGGGTTTTTTGTTTGTTTTGTTTTTAAATAAGAAGCATGATATACAAAAAGAAGCAAGTCCTATGCAATATTAACAGTTTTCATATTAAATGTGAAAAAACTTCGAAAGAGTTATCCATAGAGACTTGGACTGTGCTGCAAGACTTTTAAAATGGAGCAAAGGGTCACACAACACAACCTTGAGATTCCAACCAGTCCTTTCTTTGCTTCAGAAGTTAACCATACTCTTCAGAATAACACAGGAGTAGGAGTCAGTCAAAATGACAAAGATACCAAGTTGCAAAGCTATAGAGTTGAGATTTGTACCATGCTCCCCCTGGTGCCAATAAAACAGATTTGCAACAGAAATCCAAACTATTAAACTCAAGATTTCATTTTCCTAATAGGTAAAATGGGACTAATACTCATAACTTAGTTCTTACATTTGAAAAAACACCTGTGCTCCATTAAAATTAAGTATTAGTAAAGGCAAAGTATTTTAAGTTCACATCATCTTTTAAAATCACAACATTTGACTTACCACCAGACACCACCACTTTGGCACCTGTGAGCTCTGGTCGATCGCTTTTTGTTAATTTCTGCTCAAGCCATTCTGATATTCCCACTGGGGAAGTGCTTGATGCTGTGTATATTGATACATATAACAAAACAAACAGTATGAGCTCAAGTACTATAGTAAAAATAATTTTTTAAGAGAAATACACAAAGAATTAATCACAGGAAGTTTAATTTTGTTAGTGTGATTTCTTATTTTTTGCTACTAATTTCATTCTCTCTGATTTTGGAAAGACTTAAAGGGACGGGATTCCAGCCTTCACCGTACTAGCTATATGACTTTTGAGAAGTCATTTAATTCTCTGAGTCTACCCATAAGACTGAATAACCCTTTCTCTATGGGGTTTAATAAGATACTATATATATTAAAGTGNAAACTTTCAAACTCCACATTCCTATACCAACTGTTTAACTGACAACTCTATTAGGGTGTCTGTTATTAGACATCTCAAAACTTAGTATCATTCCTTGGTATCCACAAGGGATTAGTTTCAGAACCCTACCAAGGACGCCAAAATCCAAGGATGCTCAAATCCCTCATATAAAATGGAACAGTATTTGCATATAACCTACACACACTCTTCTGTATACAGGCATACCTCAGAGATACTGGTGGTTCAGTTTCAAACCACCACAATAAAGCAAGTTATGTGGATTATTTGTTGGTTTCCCAGTGTATTCATTGTTGTTTAGTCACTAAGTCATGTCTGACTCTTTTTGTGATCCCATGGACTGGAGCCTGCCAGGCTCCTCTGTCCATGGGATTCTCCAGGCAAGAATACTGGAGTGGGTTGCCATTACCTCCTTCAGGGGATCTTCCTGACCCAGGGATCAAACTCACATCTGCATCTCCTGCATTGGCAGGCGGACTCTTCTACCACTGAGTCACCTGGGAAGCCCCTAACATACTATTTTATTATTTACTAATTTACTAAGTTTACTGTCTGTGGTAAGCAGCAAAATGGCCCCTCCAAAGATATATTCACTTTCTAGTTCCCAGAACTTGTGAATATTACCTGTGTGGCAGCAGATACGATATAAAGTTAAGGATCTTGGGAGAAGGCACTTATCTTGGATTATCTAGGTGATTTTTAAATTTCATCATAGATATCCCTGTTAATAAGGATGTAGAGGGAGACATGATACAGATAAAGAGGAGAAGGTGATATGAAGACAGTGGCAGAACCTGGAGTGACGTGGCTGCAAGCCCAGGAATGCCAAGGCAGTCTCTGGTAATGAAACGTATTCACTCCCCAGTAGGAACGTGGCTCTGCCAACACCTTGATTTCAACGTGCTTCTGGCCTCCAGAACTTTGAATCATTTTGCTCATTTTATTCATTGTTTTTTGCCTACCTCCTAAAATAGTGCCTGCCATATAGCAGACACTCAATTATTCAGTGAATGAATAAATGAAATATCCTCAGTCAAATACCATCATTTGATTATAAAGAGTCAAGATTACATCTAAGAGTCAAGATTACATCTTTATTCAGACAAAGCCATAACTATTTCTATGGGTACATATATTAGGTAATAAAGCATAAAAGCCAGAAAGTTATACACGAAACTCTCAAAAGGGGGAGAACAAACTAGACATTAAAAATACACTCATTAATAGTTGTATAATTAAAAACAAATATTTTTAATGTCCTGATTTTTTTTCAAAAACCATCATTCCATTCTTAATATACTTTTAACAACAAGATCTATCTTCCCTATAAATTTTTTAAATGTTAATTTCTATTTGTATGAGAGATTTACGTTGGACCAGCAATAAAGAGAAAAAATCAAGGGCAATCCTGAATCTGAAGTAGGCAGTGAAGTGGACATTTAATTTTTTTTAATGGAAAAAACTACTAAAATTTGGCAAATGGTAAAAGTATTATATAAAAACAAGGACAACTTTTCCTGACTGAAGGCTATACCATTTACACGGAGATTAAGAAAAACTGTTTCCATTTACACGGAGATTAAGAAAAACTGTTTTCAGAAAAGTTGAAAACCAGAGAAAGCAAAGAATCTGCAGCTTTGAGTGACTTATATACAAATGAAATAATGAAGAAAAAGTATTTCCAATAAAATGGGAATATTTTTCTAGTAAGGAAAATAAACTTACCTGCAGCATGTAGTTGATCTGCCAGATCATACAACAACTTAAAGTTCTCTCCACTCTTCAAACCCCGACCTCATTTAAGAAGATGAAAAAAAAAAATTTAACCAAATATAAACTCCATTCTGTAAAAATTTTGACTTCATATACATGAGTGAATCTTCATATTCTACAACTACCATCCTCTCTATAAAGCCTTTCCTAAGTTCTCCAATGATACTCTTGCACTTTTCCAATAAAGCATTCAACACTATTGTAATTTAGTAATTAACTAACTGGTTAACTACTAGTATAATTAGTCTTTAAAATCAGTCTTCCCCACTAGAACAAAAACTCTTTAAATACTAGATTCATACCTATCTTGGTCACTGCTATATTTAGCAATACTTAACCGAACAACTGAAAGAAGACATTCCACTAGTCTTTAAACTCCTTAAGAGCAAGAATAATCTGTTTTTTCCTCTTTATTTCTATAGCACTTTGCAATGGGCCTGGCAGAGAACATATACCTAATAAACATTTAGTGAAAAAAATAAGTGAATAGTCAGATATGCCTTTCTGAAATATAAATTATTTCCTCTCAATGCCACTTGCAATAAGAGGTTGTTTGGAAGTTTAATTATTTCATTTGATGTTTAGTTTGGAAAGATTTTTCAATCATAGCAGTCACTGTTTTAAAAAGGCAGCAGGATATGAAATATGGGTCTTTTTGTTTGTTTCTTGGGGTTTTTTGTTTGTTTTGTTTTTAAATAAGAAGCATGATATACAAAAAGAAGCAAGTCCTATGCAATATTAACAGTTTTCATATTAAATGTGAAAAAACTTCGAAAGAGTTATCCATAGAGACTTGGACTGTGCTGCAAGACTTTTAAAATGGAGCAAAGGGTCACACAACACAACCTTGAGATTCCAACCAGTCCTTTCTTTGCTTCAGAAGTTAACCATACTCTTCAGAATAACACAGGAGTAGGAGTCAGTCAAAATGACAAAGATACCAAGTTGCAAAGCTATAGAGTTGAGATTTGTACCATGCTCCCCCTGGTGCCAATAAAACAGATTTGCAACAGAAATCCAAACTATTAAACTCAAGATTTCATTTTCCTAATAGGTAAAATGGGACTAATACTCATAACTTAGTTCTTACATTTGAAAAAACACCTGTGCTCCATTAAAATTAAGTATTAGTAAAGGCAAAGTATTTTAAGTTCACATCATCTTTTAAAATCACAACATTTGACTTACCACCAGACACCACCACTTTGGCACCTGTGAGCTCTGGTCGATCGCTTTTTGTTAATTTCTGCTCAAGCCATTCTGATATTCCCACTGGGGAAGTGCTTGATGCTGTGTATATTGATACATATAACAAAACAAACAGTATGAGCTCAAGTACTATAGTAAAAATAATTTTTTAAGAGAAATACACAAAGAATTAATCACAGGAAGTTTAATTTTGTTAGTGTGATTTCTTATTTTTTGCTACTAATTTCATTCTCTCTGATTTTGGAAAGACTTAAAGGGACGGGATTCCAGCCTTCACCGTACTAGCTATATGACTTTTGAGAAGTCATTTAATTCTCTGAGTCTACCCATAAGACTGAATAACCCTTTCTCTATGGGGTTTAATAAGATACTATATATATTAAAGTGTTTACACTTTTTATAAGTTTACTATTATTACAGTCTTCCATTATATTAAAGCTCTTTTATAATAAACAATGAGAGGAGAGTAAAAAATTCTTACATCAATATAACAAATTAATCTCAATGCACCCCACTCCTACCCCTTTGATATATACCAAACTATCACAGTACAAAAAAATAATATAAATATTTCTTACTTTTGGATAAACTTGGGAATATCATTTATTTAGATGGAGCTCTCAAACACCCTGCATTAGAGATTTAACTAGAAGCAATCTCTTATTCTAATATAATGTCTGAACCAAAAATAAGAAACTAAAACAAATACAAATGAACACTCACCCTTTTCTGAACTGGCACTACCTCCACTTGTTGCTGCAGCTTCAAAAGATGTTCCTCGGACAGAAAATACCTTCACTTTCTCATCACACTTCACTGTACATATAGCATTTCCTGAAATACACATTTGTTTTTTAAAACAACCATGAAAGGCAAAAAAATCCCCCAAGTGTTCCTTTGAGGTTCAGAATTTACTTCACAAAGATAAGGAAAAAATAACTGTAGACCAGTTAGGGTCTTTTCTACCTTTACTAAATATAGGAAAAGGACTATAACATTGAAGAAACATATCAGTGGCACTCTGTGTAACTCTATGTAAACATATGGCACTCTGTGTAACTCTATGTAAACATATGGCACACTGTAACTCTTTGTAAACATATGGCACTCTGTGTAACTCTATGTAAACATATGGCACTCTGTGTAACTCTATGTAAACATATGGCACTCTGTGTAACTCTATGTAAACATATGGCACACTGTAACTCTTTGTAAACATATGGCACTCTGTGTAACTCTATGTAAACATATGGCACTCTGTGTAACTCTATGTAAACATATGGCACTCTGTGTAACTCTATGTAAACATATGGCACACTGTAACTCTTTGTAAACATATGGCACTCTGTGTAACTCTATGTAAACATATGGCACTCTGTGTAACTCTATGTAAACATATGGCACTCTGTGTAACTCTATGTAAACATATGGCACACTGTAACTCTTTGTAAACATATGGCACTCTGTGTAACTCTATGTAAACATATGGCACTCTGTGTAACTCTATGTAAACATATGGCACTCTGTGTAACTCTATGTAAACATATGGCACACTGTAACTCTTTGTAAACATATGGCACTCTGTGTAACTCTATGTAAACATATGGCACTCTGTGTAACTCTATGTAAACATATGGCACTCTGTGTAACTCTATGTAAACATATGGCACACTGTAACTCTTTGTAAACATATGGCACTCTGTGTAACTCTATGTAAACATATGGCACTCTGTGTAACTCTATGTAAACATATGGCACTCTGTGTAACTCTATGTAAACATATGGCACACTGTAACTCTTTGTAAACATATGGCACTCTGTGTAACTCTATGTAAACATATGGCACTCTGTGTAACTCTATGTAAACATATGGCACTCTGTGTAACTCTATGTAAACATATGGCACTCTGTGTAACTTTGGATGTCTTTAAAAACAGAACGAGTGCTGACCTGCATGGAAGAAACAAACTGGAAAAGGCTGTCACACTAATCAGGTACATTCTCCCTAAAAGAAATATAAACAAAAGCTTTCTTCTCCAAAACAACATGATCAGTAACTTAACAACATGAGCTGCAATAACTTAATAAAGACAAAGAAGCTACTATGCCTGCTAAGGGAAGAAAATAAGAGAAAACACAGTAGGGGCATAATGGACGGGAAGTGTGTGCACCCAGGTTTTTAAATGATTTGAGACATTTCTTATGGGTTAGCAATTACATTAAGAGTGACCTAAACTATGACCAAATGCTTCCCTTTAAACACTACTAAAGATAAAAAGCAGAGACATTACTTTGCCAACAAAGGTCCGTCTAGTCAAGGCTTATGGTTTTTCCAGTGGTCATGTATAGACGTGAGAGTTGGACTGTGAAGAAAGCTGAGCGCCAAAGAATTGATGTTTTTGAACTGTGGTGTTGGAGAAAATTCTTGAGAGTCTCTTGGACTGCAAGGAGATCCACCCAGTCCATCCTAAAGGAGATCAGTCCTGGGTGTTCACTGGTGGAACTGATGCTGAAGCTGAAACTCCAATACTTTGGCCACCTCATGTGAAGAGTTGACTCATTGGAAAAGACCTTGATGCTGGGAGGGATTGGGGGCAGGAAGAGAAGGGGACGACAGAGGATGAGATGGCTGGATGGCATCACCAGCTTGATGGACATGACTTTGAGTGAACTCCGGGAGGTGGTGATGGACAGGGAGGCGTGGCGTGCTGCC
>SJYX01014549.1:109407-171238 GCA_006410675.1 Oreotragus oreotragus
TATATGCTTTCTCTGTATATGCATATAAATCTCTGGACACACACACACGTATATGCTTTCTCTGTATATGCATATAAATCTCTGGAATAGATACACGTGGCAACTTCGCTCCCACTACTAGTCGCTGTGCCTACCATGGTGACCAGGGGTGACGGGGAATCAGGGTTTGATTCCGGAGAGGGAGCCTGAGAAACGGCTGCCACATCCAGGAAAGGCAGCAGGGCACTGGGCAAGCCCCAGTAACCCCGGGCTTAGTTACTCCACCTCACAGGAAGAGGAGGGGAATCTCTGTGCTTTTACTCTAAATTTCTTGGGCTCTAAAACAGAATCAGTTAGTGAAGAATGAGTATGCATACTTTCTAGATGCAAAGGTTCTCTTAAATGATGACATCATCTAAGTGCGATTTAAAAAGTGAAGTGTTGCTTTTATCACACAAATAGAAAGGGTAAATTCCCCACTGCTTTCTACACAGAGCTTACTCTATGGCATCTCCTAAACTCAGTACATGAAACCAACTCCAGCAGGTGAACTTTCATTGTAACAGCACTCAAGTTCCTCTCCTCTTTCCATCCCCAAATCCTCTCTGTTCCCCTAAGAATTCTCTCAGGACCATCCTCTAATCACTCCTTTATTCTGCATCCGCTCACATGAATGTACAATTATTGGCACTAACATGTATTTTGTTTTAGAAGTTTTAATAGACATATTATATAACCTTCAACTAAGTTTATAAGCACCCTGAGAGCAGAGGCTATGTGTCTCCACTTCTCATCTCTCTACCCTGTTTCTAATAAGCAGTTCTACATAAATTGATGCCAACAAGTATTGAAAGCTGGAGTCAAATTTCCTCCTGCTACATCCTCCAACTGTAAAGATTTTCTAATACTCAGTCTATTGTTACCTATATTATATAGCAATTTCCTTTCAACCATAATAACAGAGCTACTGAAAAGTACCATAGTTTATAAATCCACAATCAGAAAAAAATTAAGATTTTATAGGAAATAAAGGGCTTGGGAAAATAAATAAAACGCCATTAAACATAGTTCTAACTTGGTAAATAAGAGGTTTAGAAGACATCTGCTTTTAAAACAAACCAAATTTGTCAGCATTTAAAGCCTGCTTCAGTAAGTAACTCTTTCCTTGAGGTACCTTCTTTAACTGTTCAGGAACTACGACTGGAACATTACTACCTGGCTGAGCAGATTCTCACACAAATTTTATGATATTCAGACTGCATTTCTTTCTAAAGCTTTAGAGGTTTTTTTAATTCCCTGAAATTTAATACTTTTTGTACCTCTACTATCCCTTGTTTCACTTTAGCACATCTTGAAAACAAAATTTACCACAGAACTTCAAGGCACACGTCTCAATGTCCTGAAAGGATGGATGGTAAAAAGATACCTCTGGACACTATCTAACAGGCTACACCACATGGTTTCACGGAAGGAGAGGTAATAACTTACAGCGTTCTTTTGATGCACAAAAAGATGACAGTTTTAAAATTCCAGATTACCAGTATAAAGCTGTGGTATCTTAAAAAGACAATCAGTCAAGAACTACGATAGAGCAATTGTTTAGCTTCACCTGACGGACTCTTCCTCATTCCAAATCTATTCAGAAGCTGCAGCGCCAGCTATAATACTGTTATGTGACCTTTGTTCTCAAAACACCCATATAGCAATCAAAGCCAGAGTATTAAAATCTAGGGAATCAGCTACAACAAATACCCTTTCTTGGTTTACCAATTTTTTAGGTGAACTGTCATCACAGAAACTCAAGACTCACGAAATTGTTTGAATCATCTAACACAGAAACAAAATCCTCATAGATGGAATGGTCCCCAATGATCTTTTAGTCAGTGCTGATCTGCAACATCCCAAAATACAGTAGCTGGATGTCAAGCCTCTGACGTAACCATTTCCAAGGAAAGTGAAAACTGCTACAGAGAAAACCCATTCCATCTTTTAACAGTTCTAACTGATAGATTGTAGACATCACCTGGCCAAACTGCATCATGTTACATATCAGAAAACAAATTTTAGGAAGGTAAATAACTCATGCAGACCACTACCCACTTCATAGCACATTCAGACATATCACAATGCATGTGATCAGATTACACTTCTCTCTACCCTAAGGATGCCTTCAACCACTACACAGCCCTTTCCAAATCTCTCAGATAGATAAACTTGGCCTTTCTAAATATACACCAGTCACCAAAGCAAATCCATTTCTTATAATGGGTTACTAATTCAAATGGCGTTCAGAAAATGAGACAGTTTCACATTGTTATTTAAGAAAAATAATTTAAAAATAGAGCTTTCCCCATGACAAAATCTGAAAATCTGGAAGTGGCATTATAAAAAATTATGACAAAGTCTCAAAAGAACAAAGTTGTCTCTATGACCATAGCTGAAAGCCTGGAGATAGCATTTTAACAGAAATTATATAAAAATCTTGAAAGAATAAATTTTATCAAAACTATTACATTAATTCTGAAAGCCAGAATTAGCTATCTAAACAAAGTCTGTTGTACATTTTCAGCACCATAAAATCTAACCCTTCCAGCTAGTGACATCAGATTCCACATTCTCAATCTTCTCACCTTTCCAAAGGCAGATGCTCCAGCACAGATGTGTGTGTGATTAAACTGCTTCTGAGTTGCCAAAATCAGTGGTGTCAGTTCCTCTGAGAATTAAACACATTTGATAAACACATTTCATAATATTTTCATATTCAGGTTTTTTTTGGTCCTTTTGTTTTTATTGTGAGAAAATATACATAAGATGAAATTTAATGTTTTAAAACATACAGTTCAGTAGCATTACAGACATGCACATTGTACCAACACCACCATTCACGTCCAGAATTTCAACTTCTCAAATTGAACTCGCAACCCATTAGACAGTAACTTTCCATTTCCTCCCTCGCATCCTTGGCAATAACCATGCTACCTTCTGTCTCTGTGAATCTGACTACTCTTGGTATCTCATATACATGGAATCCTACAGCATTTGTCCTTTGCCCCTGGATTACTGCACGTAGCTTAGTGTCTTCAAGATTCACTTACATTGTAGCATGTTTCAGAATTTTTTTTTTTAAGGCTAAATAATGTTCCATTGTACGTACACACCTAGAGCTTTGTAGTTTTCCCCCAGAGATCGTGTACATATTTTGTTAGATTTATACCTAAATATTTTGTTTCCTTTCTTCTTCTTTCTTGGTGCTAATGTAAATGGTACTGGGTTTTTAATGTTATTATTATTTTTTCTTCTTTTTGTTTCTCGGTTTTTAATTCTAATTGATTACTGATCTATAAGAAAGCTATTAGCCAGCCACTGCACCCTTAATTTGATGCTGCACTTCCCCTCCCTAACCATCCGTGGCTCAAGGCAGCACCAAAGGAGTCCAACTCCCATAACCATGAGCATCACATCCCCTGCAAGAAGCCCCAGGCTCCCACACACCTGTGGGGGAGCAGACGGGCACTCTCAGTCTGAAGCAATCTCTCTTGTGCCAAGTTCATGCTGAAATGTGCAAAAACAGGTGAACACCCACCCAGTAATGAGAGAGGGAAGTTTAGGGGTCTTCACCTAACATGCTCAGATATTCAGTTGTGTCCAATTCTTTACGACCCCATGGACTGTAGTCCACCAGACTCCTCTGTCCATGGGATTTTCCAGGCAAGGATACTGGAGTGGGTTGCCATTTCCTTTTCCACATATTCAGTTTTCAAGCATAATTTAGGCATTAATTTTTTCCACTGGAAAAGCTCACCTGGAAGGAGGCCTTTGTACGCGTCATGCTGAGCCACCAGAACTTTTGCTACACCTGCTACTTTGCAGAGATCTTGTGCCACCTATGAATAAAAGTTTTAAATTATCCATCTAACAGAAATATACTAATAGAGCCACCATTACAGATTCAACAGACTATAAAATCTTAGTGGCCACTGTAAAAACTGTTCTTATGAGAAAAAGGGCTTCTTAGGAATAAAAGAAAATTATTTAACAAAGAAAATCTTAAGCCAATTGATCTTACGGTCTACTGACCCGAAACAAAAATTCTTGCCTTGAAAAAAAGTACAAATTGATAATCCAAAATCAACTTAGCTCTCTACTCAAATGTAACTGTATATCGTGCTCTTCCCTTTTGCTCAATACAAGTCCATCATTTTAGAAATGGTTAGATTCTTTCACTCATAATAATGACACACTCAATACCTTTCAGACATTTCAGACTTAAGGTTCCGAGAACTGAAGACCAAGACTTAACCACTCTGGTATGCAAGCCACTGTACTTTATCTGACAACAATGATTTCTGCTGATATTAAAATCAGTGATTCTGGGCCATAGAGAAAATCATAGAGAACCTTAGAAAACTATAGAGAAAACAGTCCACTGTCAACCCCTGAGTTCCTGCCCATCCACATGGATTTATCTATAATGAAGCAAAATATTTTCTATCTTAATTCCTCTTTTCTCTTGTTTAGAATCAGGATGGGGTTCTGGGAAAGCTCTTTGACCAGTCAGATTTTCTGTATACAGAAAGCCATTAGAATTCCTTCTTTTAAATCTCTAAGTACAGCATGACCGATTTCTGTTTTAGCAGAAACATGGCAATCATATTCTGGTCTACTGTCTTGTTTACCTCTTGCTGATTCACTGATGAGTAAACATAAAAGGCCACACCTTCTGCCCTCCCTCAAAGGAGGGCAAGACTCCAACAATATTCACTCAAGAAAGAAGGCAGTGCAAAAGCAATTCTTCTGAATCAGGTATTCACTGGCAGGGGATATTGTACTATCAAATCCATCTCTTATTTCAGGCACTACACAGAAAAGTTACTTGTTGTCTATGATATACCTTCCAAGTTATATTAGATAAATTAAAATCACAGTAAAAAAAAAAAAAATCAAATCCAGAACTTCTATATCTGAAAGTAGGGCAACCAAAAAGATAGCTTAGCTATCTTTTATAACTATGCAAGAGTCAACAGTTGTTAGCAGGATTTAGGTAAAGAAATCCACATAAGCATACACCTGGTTGAATATCTTAAGATACCAATTTCATGTAAGAAATTGGCCAAAACAACACTAACTTAACCTGCATTATATCACATGTTCTGCATCAATGCCATGTAAAAAAAATAAATTAAATTGTCTAAAAATTAACAAGCTCTCTTCTGGGTTTCTTCCCCTGAGGTCCAAGCTCCCAACTACACAACTGGCAGATCCTGTACGATGACAGAGGCAACTGGTGGCTCAAGGTGCGTAAGCTTAACGACAGCACGATTTCAACTACACTGAAGTCCAAAGGTACAGACTCTGCAAACCTCATTAGGGTTTCTTTTCAGGGGGTTAGTTTACAAAGCTGTCATTGTCTTATGTCAACAACCAAACAAAGAACATCTTCTAGTACCAGTTGTCGTTTCGGGAAAGTCCTTGCATTTGAATTCTTACACCAAGTAAAAATTAACACCCATGATACTGTTTCCAGATTTACCACTTTCAGGAATTAAAAGCAATTAGCAAGTATATTCCGGAGAAGGCAATGGCATCCCACTCCAGTACGCCTGCCTGGAAAATCCCATGGACAGAGGAGCCTGGTGGGCTGCAATCCATGGGGTCACTAAGAGTTGGACACGACTGAGCGACTTCACTTTCACTTTTCACTTTCATACATTGGAGAAGGAAACAGCAACCCACTCCAGTGTTCTTGCCTGGAGAATCCCAGGGATGAGGGAGCCTGCTGGGCTGCCATCTATGGGGTCACACAGAGTCAGACACAACTGAATTGACTTAGCAGTAGCAGTAGCAGCAAGTATATTCATCAATACTAAAAAGAGATTGGCTATTAACCTCTGCTGCTGTGCTAAGTCACATCAGTCGTGTCCGACTCTGTGTCTGGAGAATCCCAGGGATGAGGGAGCCTGCTGGGCTGCCATCTATGGGGTCACACAGAGTCAGACACAACTGAATTGACTTAGCAGTAGCAGTAGCAGCAAGTATATTCATCAATACTAAAAAGAGATTGGCTATTAACCTCTGCTGCTGTGCTAAGTCGCTTCAGTCGTGTCCGACTCTGTGCGACCCCATAGACGGCAGCCCACCATGCTCCCCTGTCCCTGGGATTCTCCAGGTAAAAACACTGGAGTGGGTTGCCATTTCTTTCTCCAATGCATGAAAGTGAACAGTGAAAGTGAAGTCGCTCAGTCGTGTCTGACTCTTCGTGACCACATGGACTGCAGCCCACCAGGCTCCTCCGTCCATGGGATTTTCCAGGCAAGCGTACTGGAGTGGGGTGCCATCGCCTTTTCCAATTAACGTCTAAGGGGACTCAAATATTACCTCTGCTTGGCACCTGATGGCATAGACGGTGCCAGTGGAACTAAGTCAAGTATTCCACCTCATTTCATAAGACAAAACACCTAGTGAGCAAACCTTTTAGTTTCCTCTTCACACACAGTAATGGTTGTGAAACTGACCATTTAATGAGGTTTAGGGCCCAGTTTGGGTTACAGTCCTCATTATAACTCTGTCGCCATCATTCCCTGTCTCTTGATGGCAATTTAATTTACTATGGTTGACCTTAAAGATGTCTCACCTTGTCACATTTAGTTCCAGCTACTAAACAGGACACTTCACCTCCAAGATGTTTGGCTGCAGTGATGGTATTTAATGTAATGGGTGCAAGGGTATCATTTGCATGCTCAGCTATCACCAGGGTACTCTGAAATCGTAGCAATGAGGTCTAAAAAGAGAAAAAAAAAAGGAAAATAATGTTGTGGTATAATTTTTGTTTTGCTCTAATTGGTAAGCAGGTGTGATTTAAAAAGAAGTGTATGCAATACTCAGTTCTATAAATGTATTTATAAATACTTGCTCAATAGCAAAATTGGGCTATTTTTATCTATCACTCTATTACTGATATTCCTGCCTAATAAAAATAGAAAATACAAATTAGTAGTCTACTGTTAGAAAAAAATCTTTTTATTATTTCCAAACAACTTTCCCACTAATCTATGTTCAACAAGAAACTGATATATGTATCTGAATTTAAAATCCTTAGAACACATTCTCAAACTAGGTATCAACTACCAATTACATTCACTTGCAGTCAATACTACTAAAGAGCAGAGTATATCCAGGAATAATGATAATGTAATCAACTACTAAAGTTCTATTGCTTCAGGTAAAACGAATTTAATACCAAAATAACTGATAATGTAAATCTGTCTTTACAATACAACACTATAGCAATTTTGCTAAAGTTTCAATTGTTTAAATATGCTTTCATATTCAAAAAAGCTTTGGGGCTGTATCCTGGAGCCAGTTAAAACCCTTCCAGAGGTACTGTGGGCTATCGAGAAACCAACACGTAGTTCATGGTCGTCTGAAATCATTTCAAACACCAGAAACACAAAGATGAACAAGAACGGTCCCCGCACTCAAAGTTTTCAAGGGAAATAAGACTTGTTCACACACAATTACAGGACAGAATAGTTTCCAATTAATGACAGTTTTCAAGCCAAAATGTTGGCAGCTACAGATCATAGACAATCAAGAGGAAGAATGGAAGGAAGCTTAGGTGTTCTGACATGTGAAAGGACGAGGAAGCACACCACAGGCCTGACGAAAGGAGGAAATCTGAGAACTGTCCTTGTGGAAAATGGCAATGAGAAAAAGAGGCACTGATGATCACGTGTCATGGTTCAGTGGTTTGAATTCAGCAATAAGCTTCTGATCTGGAGTGGGAATGAAGAAAGCCTAATATAAAATGTACCCAGAGCTTGAATTTTATAAGGAGGTTATAAATGAAGGGAAGCCAGGCACAGGACTACAATGCTGGTCACGCAGCTAAATCAACAGAATACATATTTTTTGTTTACTATTTTGTACATATCCTGGTAGCTCAGATGGTAAAGAATATGCCTGCAATGCAGGAGACCTGGGTTCAATTCCTGGGTCAGGAAGATCCCCTTGAGAAGGGAATGGTAACCCACTCTAGTATCTTGCCTGGAGAATTCCACGGACCATGGGATCATAAAGAGTTGGGCACTACTGAGCAACTAACACCTTCACTTTAATCTTTTTATTAATACTTAAGCATACCAGTTCAACTAGCTTCCATAATCATTTAGGTTACGAGACACTTTTTATGATTATAAACAATGCAGAGATGACCCTTCTCATAGCTCTCTGCAATCTTCCTCAACAGATGAGATATCCTTTTAGTCTAGTAAGACTAAAAGTTCAGATTGGAACTTGGCCAGGTTACTGTAGCTGCTCTGCTTTCATAGATGACTAAGCCAGATTCTGTACAACCTTCAACAAGAAAGGGGCCCCTTTTCCCCTAAGCTTCCTACCTCTACAACTGCAACCCATTCCTTCTCCTCAGCCCACTAAGCCTCCTCGATCCTTGATGAACCAATCCCAGAGCTGAGGGCCATAGATTCCAGGGCAAGCATTCAGGGCTAGAAATGCTTCCAAAGCCACAGGATGAGGATGAGAAGAGGATAGGGAAGACTTTGCCAGAGGACAGAATTGCTACACTGTTTATTAGTGAATGACACTTATCTTTTTCCTCAAAGGGAGTAAGTTGCTGCTACTGCTGCTAAGTCGCTTCAGTCATGTCCGACTCTGTGCGACCCCATAGACGGAAGCCCACCAGGCTCCCCTGTCCCTGGGATTCGAAGGGGGAGAAAAGGAGACTTCTGTTTTTGCTGAATCAAGCCTCTGTTTGTATAGCTTTTACGTTTTTATAAAATAAAAAAAAAAACTCACAGGAGGTGAGAATTTTTATGGTTAAGGCTAGAAATCTTTATCCACATCTTAAGATTCACTTCTTATGACAAAATCCAGGAATGTCAGATCAAGAGATAGACACACTTTCAAGGCTTTTAACACTGATTGATGCAAAATGTTTTCCAGAGAAGTTGTAGCAATTCACAATTCCTGCAATGGCATGAAAGTTCTTAGAAGGCAAACACCATGCCTGTTCATTTTTGTATCCCCGTTGTCTAGAACAATGTTTTTTCCGATATACACCTGTAGAATTACACGGTACTTCCATTTTAATCAGAAGAGCACACAGTAAAGAACTGTAATTAGGATCCAATGGCATAATTTATGCTTCAAATCACATTTAACAAGAATTGCCAGTAACAAACTATTTATTACCAATATATATCAGAAACCATATTTTTGATTTGCTTCACATATCATTTACCATAAAATTTATGAGCTTTTCATCACCATTTAAAGAATAAATCCAGGATTTGGTGGCAGAAGGCCCATATTCACTATAAATTATAGTTCTATAATAAGATAAATTGGGTAGTTTCCTATGGAATTGTCAAGCTTTTCAGAACTTCCAAGGGAACACTGCATATTCTTCTTAAAAGGCTACTCAAAAAAATTTTAAAGAATAAACAACAAAAGAATATATAAGAAACTACTCAGTCCATCTATCTGACCAGTCTTGACTAAACACTACATATATCCTAAGACACTTCACATTACTTTCCCGACTCCTTTATAGTTTAATATTAAGGTTTCTTTAATTCACTAAGGTTTTTTTCTAATTCAATATTCTACCTTCTATTCTCACATACCACCTCAAGAGAAGCTGTAGAACCTAAACATGGTTATGTAGCTTAATTCAGCAATAATAGCTGTGTGTAGCCTGCAGCAGAAGAAATTGGTCTGTGGCCTTTAAAATGTTATTCCGTAAACCAGAGCCCAGTTTCTTCATCTTCAGGTTGAGGGAGGCAAACTAAACCGGAGGTTTTCAAACTATACTCCATCCAGGAAGGCACCGCTGGAACCAACACACAGAATACAGTGAGCACTAGGCAGGCAGGGCTGCCAGAATGGTCCCTCACTTTGCTTTAACCAAATTAACCAAACGAATATTATTGAGCCCTCTGAAAAAGAAAGGAAAGCGAAAGTTGCTCAGTCATATCTGACTCTTTGCAAACTCATGGGCTACAGCCTGCCAGGCTTCTCTGTCCAAAGAATTCTCCAGGCAAGAATACCAGAGTGGGTAGCTGTTCCCTTCTCCAGGGGATCTTCCCAACACAGGGATCAAAGCCCTCTACTAAGATTAAATCGTATTTAAAACTCAAAAATCCTTTATGATGTGGTACTATTACTACCTTGAGTTTACATACGGAGGAACTGGAACTTAATGGCTACAGGGCTAAGAAAAGAACCAGGTTAAAGTCCAGGTAGCTGGACTCAGGTCTGAGGTTTGTAATCAACAGTTCTCAAAGCATTACCATTTTTAGCTGTTTTATATATGGGTCATTCCTGTAATATTTCACCTAGCAAATATTCTCCTGCTAAAAATAATAGAGCTGGTCAAAAAGATGACTTCAAAGGCCTCTTTTCCAGCTCTAAAAATCCTACAATGCTAAAATCCTATTTTAAATACAAGTGGTATAGCATATCACAACAAGATTAAAAAAGTACAGGTCCCATACCTGAAAAGGTTTTTAAATGCAAGTTGTTGTATTATCTTGTGATCCACTGCATCTATAGACTTTAGGGCCCTCTTTTTTTATGAGGAAAAAAAAGAAGCCAAATCTTCAACATTTAAAGATAACTACTGAAATGCACAATAAGGTAGCTGCTCAGAAAAGAATCTCAATCTCTTCAAAACACTGCTACTTAAATTAATTAATGCAGACTGGTGCCACCATCCATTTTTGGTCATCAACCTTTTTGTGTGTGCGTGTGTGTGAAAGAAGTTTACTGGGGAGCACTCTCGGCTCCCCATCAGGCATCAAGGAATATAACCAGGCAGTGGAAGAAGCTGAACTGCAATACTGCAATACAGCACTAAAAAGCTCTCAGCTGATCCCACAAGGGAACCCTGGAACGAGGATGGGCCACCAAACTTGCCCAGAATTGAAGCAAGGGGGCTGCAGACTTTAGATGCGCTTTTATTTGGGGCTTTTTTTTTTTTTTTAATAATCAAACTAACGTTGACTAATGCACTTTTATTTCTATTTCAAATTCAATCCTGGAAACAATACCATGTTTAAAAGGCAAGATACGTATCATATAAGAGAGCTCCCTGGTGGTTCAGTGGTTAACATTCAGGGGGTGCAGACTGGATCCCTGGTCAGAGGACTAAGATCCCACATGCCTTGAAGCCAAAAAATATAATATAAAACAGAAGTAGTATTATAATAAATTCAATAAAGACTTTAAAATACTTTTTAAATTTTCTTTTTTAAAAAAGAGCACATACAGTACGTACTAAATTTTAAAAAGGTAAACAGGTGAGTTAAAACAGACAAAACTCAAAAATGAAGTGACCTTGTTACCTAAAGAAAATCCTTATCCTTACTATGACTTCATTACTCACTAACAGTTGTAGTTCACCTTAGTTTACAAAGTAGTTTCACAGGTTTCTCCAGCTCCCTAACTAGATTAATTCTCTCCCCCAATACATATTCCCCAAAGACCCTATACAACTTTCATGATCACTCTTAAGATAATGTGTAAATGTCTTCCCCAGTCTGTTTGCAAGGCATTGGGCAGGGACTAGGTCTGTCTCAGGAGAAGGCAATGGCGACCCACTTCCAGTACTCTTGCCTAGAAAATCCCATGGATGGAGGAGCCTAGTGGGCTGCAGTCCATGGGGTCTCAATGAGTTGGACATGACTGAACAACTTTACTTTCACTTTTCACTTTCATGCATTAGAGAAGGAAATGGCAACCCACTCCAGTGTTCTTGCCTGGAGAATCCCAGGGACAGAGGAACCTGGTGGGCTGCCGTCTATGGGGTCACTAAGAGTCAGACACAACCGAGCGACTTCATTTTCACTTTTCACTTTCACGCATTGGAGAAGGAAATGGCAACCCACTCCAGTGTTCTTGCCTAGAGAATCCCAAGGATGGAGGAGCCTGGTGGGCTGCTGTCTCTGGGGTCGCACAGAGTCGGACACGACTGAAGCGACTTAGCAGCAGCAGCAGCAGGTCGGTCTCACTCTCCATTGTGAACGCAGTATCTACCTTTGAGCTTGATACATAGTGGGCATTCTGTGAATGTTTAGTAACTAAGAGAGGTTTCCTCCCAAATGATCAAAAACTAAAAAGCAACCATTTTTCTGTCATGGATAACTTGATTATCTAAGTACCTTAATATGTGTGTCTACCAAGAACAGTACGCAAAGGTGCTAAATCACTAGAGATACCCTATCGTAGTTTTTTTTTTCACCGATTTTTGGCTGCGCTGGGTCTGCGGCTTTCTCCAGCAGTGGCGAGCAGGGGAGACTTTGTTGCAGTGTGCAGGCTTCTCACTGTAGTGGCTTCTCTCCAGTAGCACAGGCTCTCGAGCGCACAGGCTGAGCTGCCCTATGGCATATGGGATCCTCCCAGACCAGGGACCAAACCAGTGTCCCTTGCATTGGCAGGCGCATTCTTAGCCACTGAACCACCAGGGAAGTCTTCCCACTCCATCATATTTTCAGGGAACTTATCTGAACTTACTGACTAGACTTAGTTCCAAGTAGTAAAGTGAAGTTTTCTTTTACATACCAGCTGTATACCCTTATTAAGTTGACTGGCCTTTATGAGACAGTATTCTTTTCAAGGATGGGGCTTAAAGAGGTTATCATCTCCCCACCCTTTCAAGGCTAGACTTCTTGAAAACAAAATCCTTACACACAAACTCTGCTGCCTCACCTCACTCCTTCTGAACCTTTACTCACAGCAAACTGGCTTTCACTTCCACTCAACACTGAATCCAGTCTCTTCAAAGTCCCCATCAACCTTGGATAGCTAAAGTTCAATCAACACATTTCTGTCCTTTTATTCAGCCTTAACAGTTTTGATTCTGCTTGTTTTTCTGTTCTTTCAGGAGCAACCAAGGATTGCTGCTGCTGATAAAAAGTCACGTATAACTCTTTTGCAACCCCATGGACTCTAACCTGCCAGGCTCCTCTGTCCATGGGATTATCCCAGCAAGAATGCTGGAGTGGGTTGCCATTTCCTTCTCCAGGGAATTTTCCCGACCCAGGGATCAAACTCATGTCTCCCGCGTTGCGGCCAGATTTTTTTACTGTTGAGCCTGGGAAGCCCCTTTAACCATATGTTCTTATAGTGAACTACAACAAGAGTTGGAAGAAAAAAAGTTGGGACCCTAACTCCCTACTTTACGCTTACAAACCTACTCAAAACATAAAGTAGTAAGAATAAACATAATCTACCTGCCCCACCACCTTTGAAAACTAAATGGGGTTATGGTAAATGGACAGAGGTCTGTTTAACTTAAAAATTAAAAAGCAGGTACAAACTATAAAATCTTTCAACTTCTACTGAAAAAAACAAACAATATATAATTAGTTACTCATCCCTATTTTAACGTAGCTTTTGTAATTTAAACATGTATATTACATTTCTGAACTTTAAATTACTTTAACCTCTTTAGTAATAAAATACGGTAGCTTTTAATCATGACTAGAAATGTCATATGACATTGACTATATTATTAAAAACACAGTCAATTTACTTCTCCTTAAAAACAGACAAGATGCTTAAAGTAGACACATTGGCAGCAGCATAATTTTATTTAATTCACCTCATGCAATAAATCTTTCAGTACCACATCAAAGTTGGCTTTCTCTCTTCCTTCAAAAGAAATTAAAATCTGCATGTGAATTACAGAGTTCAAGCTCATTCATCAGTGATAAACCATGGACTATGAAAATTGTCATGTTCCTTCATACCAGTTTCATAGCTTCTGAATCATAATAGATAGGCCTCCCTGTCTGGGAATGAATATAGTAATAGGCAGATTCAAATAACCTTGAACGTGTTGCTGTACTCTCTGGGTAAAATATCTCTTTGGTATCTCGAAAGTATAAGTCGTTCAGTCATGTCCAACTCTTTGTGACCCCTATGGACTGTAGCCCACCAGGCTCCTCTGTCCATGGAGTTTCCCAGACAAGAATACTGGAGCAGGTAGCCATTCCTTCCTCCAGGGGAATCTTTCCAACCCAGGGATGGAACCCATATCTGCATTGTGGGCAGATTCCTTACCAAATAAGCCACCAGGGCAGTCCCTTTGGTATCTTCCTAGTCAACAAATCAATTAAATGCAAATGAATAAAATAATACTAATAATTCAGATTAATACTCTTGCAAGAATATTAACTACCTGTTTTCCTCTTAGTGTGCTCCTCAGCTCTTTGTTTTGGCTGGAAAACACTTTCATTAACAGGTAACACTGAGGAGCCCCCTCCAAAGATGAAGGACTTTGCTCAAGGCCACAGATAAGCCAAAATGGAAACGTAACTTAGATACCAAATGTGAGTCATTTAACTTACATTCTAACAGCTTAAGGTATCTCTTTTTTCACTGACTGCAATGAAAAACAAATATAAAATTCACCATCTCAGCCAATTTTAAATATATAGTTTAGTAGTATTAGCTATATTCACCTTGTCATGTTAACAGCTTAATCTTTTAAATCTTTTAGTAGATTAATCTATTATTAAAAATAAGGCTTTGTAGAAATGTATCTTTCTAAATTTATTCAGTTAACTACAGAACAATTTTTTTTTAATTTCTAGAGTACGGAGGCAGATAAGCCATTTTGACTTTAAAGTATCATAAGTGATGGTAAATAGGTCAGACTGGAGGGACTTGCACTTCAGAAATCTGGCACAACTTGACCACCAAAACATTTAACAGTGGTAACAGATTATGGGAAATAGATGGGGAAACAGTGGAAACAATGTCAGACTTCAGTCAAGGCTATGGTTATTCCAGTGGTCATGTATGGATGTTAGAGTTCGAATGTGAAGAATGCTGAGCGCCGAAGAATTGATGCTTTTGAACTGTGGTGTTGGAGAAGACTCTTGAGAGTTCCTTGGACTGCAAGGAGATCCAGCCAGTCCATTCTAAAGGAGATCAGTCCTGGGTGTTCTTTGGAAGGAATGATGCTAAAGCTGAAACTCGAGTACTTTGGCCACCTCATGAAAAGAGTTGACTCATTGGAAATGACTCTGATGCTGGGAGGGATTGAGAGCAGGAGGTGAAGGGGACGACAGAGGATGAGATGGCTGGATGGCATCACGGACTCGATGAACATGAATCTGAGTGAACTCCGGGAGATGGTGAAGGACAGGGAGGCCTAGCGTGCTGCGATTCATGGGGTCGCAAAGAGTCGGAAGCGACTGAGCAACTGAACTGAACTGAATGGATTATAACTTACTGAATGAAGCACGGTTCCATGAATTCATAAATAATAATACAAGGCTAACAAATATAGAAGGAATGATGGAATTAGAAAAATCACCATTTTACATCACAGTAATCATTTCTCAGGCAAGAAGCATCACCAGATAAGACTAGTGAGTGAAAGGCTGATGAGAAACAGAAGAGTTATAGTCTCAATGTATCTCCCCATAAATTAGTTAAAAATCACCAAGGGAAGGGTAGTAATTTGACAGCAGAGAAACCTGCTGAACAACACTTTAGCCAAGTAATTAACACCAACAATGGAATAAACCAACATTATGAGCCTCCCAGTATGATCCACTGAGAACACAATACCACTTCTGTAGAACTCCTGCCAAAAATACATGACCTGAAACTAATCAGAGGAAACATCAGACAAGTGGGGGATAGTCAACAAAACAGAAGACCTGGAACCTTCAAAAATGCCATTGTCGTCAAAGCCAAAGAAAGGCTGAGGAGCTTTCTAACAAAGGCTGAAGAGACATGAGAACTAAATGTAAGGCCTGATTCTGGACTATCCTAGACCAGAATAAGAAATATGCTACAGAAGCAAACTGGTACATACAGAAATGAATAAACCCCAAGGTCCCACTGCTGAGCATCAGGGAACCATAGTTAACATCCTAAGATAAACCATAATGGAAAAGAATATAAAAAAGAAAGTATATATATGTATAACTGAATCACTTTGCTATATAGCAGAAATTAACACTAAATCAATTATACTTCAATTTAAAAAACAATACAAAAAATACTGCTACAAATGATTAACAAGACAACTGGTAATACATGAATAATATCTGTAGACCAGATAATGCATAGTATTGTATCATTGTTAAACTTGTTGATTTTGCCAATTATACTGTGCCAAAGAACTGATGCTTTTGAACCGTGGTGTTGGAGAAGACTCCTTTGAGAATCCTTTGAACAGCAAGGAGATCTAATCAGTCCATCCTAAAGGAGATCAGTCCTGAATATTCATTGGAAGGACTGATGCTGAAGCTGAAACTCCAATTTGGCCACCTGATTCAAAGAATTGACTCACTGGAAAAGACCCTGATGCTGGGAAAGACTGAAGGTGTGAAAGAGAAGGGGATGACAGAGGATGAGATGGTTGAATGGCATCACCGACATGAGTTTGAGTAAACTCGGGGAGTTGACAGGGAGGCCTGGTGTGCTGCAGTTCATGGTTGGCCACCTGATTCAAAGAATTGACTCACTGGAAAAGACCCTGATGCTGGGAAAGACTGAAGGTGTGAAAGAGAAGGGGATGACAGAGGATGAGATGGTTGAATGGCATCACCGACATGAGTTTGAGTAAACTCGGGGAGTTGACAGGGAGGCCTGGTGTGCTGCAGTTCATGGGGTTGCAAAGAGTCAGACACCACTGAGCAACTGAACTGAACTGAACTGTGGTTATGAAAGGTGCATATTCCTTGTTCATAGAAAATACACTAAAATTTTAGGAGTAAAGGGCATGTCTGCAATATAATCTCAAGTGGTTCAGAAAAATAACAGGCTGTATATATGAAGAGAAATAAAGCCAGTGTGCCAAACTGTTAACAGCTGGTGAAATTCAACAAAGGGTCTTGAGATTTCTTTGTGCTGTTCTTGAAACTTTTCTGAAATTTCTAAATTTTTAAAGCTAAATATGTATGTGTATTTATGTATTCATTCTAGAAGTGTTCCCGCTATTTTCCTATATCCTTGAAATTCAAATCTCTCAGATGTTTCCAATGACTTTCAAGGAGTTACTTTACTTAGCATGACTTCAAATTCTGAAAATAAATCATAAAGGTCAAAGTCTTTGGCAAACCACAGTAAAGATGTGGAAATACTATCCACGTATATTGGCAAACTGTGTTTATAGTGATTACTTAAGTTAGTCGTTCCTTTTTTTTTTCCTGTTGAAGTGAAGTTGCTCAGTCGTGTCCGAGTCTTTGTGACTCTGTGGACTGTAGCCCGCCAGCTCCGTCCATGAGACCCTCCAGGCAAGAATATTGGAGTGGGTTGCCATTTCCTTTCCAGGGGACCTTACTGATCCAGGGATAGAACCCAGGTCTCCAGCACTGCAGGCAGACTCCTTACCATCTGAACTACCAGGAAGTCAAATAACTGAGTCAATAGCTATGAAATAATTGACTCCCAAATGCCCCCTCCACAAGTATTTCTCTTACTTCTAACCTGTCCACAAAACTACCTTCTCATTACTGTATACATTAAGAGTGTCACTCTGATACCTGGAACTTTTTCCAAATCGATGACTTTAACTTGTTTATGTCTGGATCCGCTGCGGAAAATATCTGGGAGAAAGACTGAAGGCTGACCTGAAGGATATGAGTTTGAACTCTGTGTGTATGAGGGGGAGGCGGAATAGAGGGTTGGTGGGTTTGTTTTTTTTTTTTTTTAATGAAACAAAGAATACACAAGAAAAGGACCTACAGCTATCTAGAAAGATTGCTAACTATGGAGAAAGTCCCAGCAGAATATAAGAAAATAAGCCTGCACAAGAAAAACTGTAGAAAAAGTACAAAACGACCGGAAAGTTTCTGACCCAAGTTTAGCAATCTTGTCACTTAACCTAACTGTAAATTAGAAAACCTTCAGAATCTACAATATAAACTGTTACTTGACTTGTAACTGGTCAACCTCCAAATACTAGTATCCCAGAGCGTTAGAAAAAAAAACATATTTTCTATCAGTCTTTCTCACAATAGAAAATGTGGTAAACTCATGAGTTGTAACTAATAAAAGCATCAAAAACTTAGCGCTACCAATAGTTACCCAGCTACTTAACCAACAATCTGCTGGATTAAAAAAAAGCAAATTGGCCAAAGTCGTCAATATAATCACCTACACTCACCACTGTCCCATTCACCAGAGCGCATATGAAGTTTCCAAAACCACATTGCCCCTCGCCCCCAGTACTTGACAGTGAGTGGATTCGAGCAGCCATAATGTGCCCAGGAAAAATGTTTAATTCTTTCAGAAACGACACCTTCGAAATTGAACTCAAGTTTTTTTATTTTTTAAAAGAAGGCATCCCAGCAGCGACATTTTCCTCCCTCGGGTAAAGATTCGCCGGGGACGCAGACGCTCGCTCTCCGCCAAAGGTGGAAAACCTGGCGGCCCAGCAGTGCAAAGAGGAAAGCTGGAGGGCTGGAGAAGGGCTGCGAAGAGGACGCGGAGGGGCAGCGGGACGTGGGTTCGGTACTCTGAGCTCTGACCTCGACCCCCAGCTGGCGACCCGGAAGGAGGCAAGGGCAGGCCCCAAAACTTTGAACCCGAGCCCCAGTTCAACCTGGGCCTGCCAGCGCGAGGGCCAGCTAGGTCTGGGGATGGCGGTGACCTTCGCCCAGACCTTCACAGGAACAGCAGATTAAGGCCTGGCCGTCACCGGGCTCGGCCCTCCCCGCCCGGACTCACCGCCCGCCGGAGCTGCCCAGGAGCCGCGGCTCGGAACATAGTCCCTGCACCGGTTCGCCGCACGGCAGCCGAGAGTAGACGGAACTGCAAACCCTCCGCGAGTCACTGTAACGCTCGCGAGACGCGAGACGCGAGACGCGAGAACGAGAGCAGGCGCCCCCCAGGCGAGCGGAGAGAGCGCGAGCTTAAGGTTTCTGCCCGCCGATTGGGCGGTCGCGCAACCAATGGGGAGGGCGGAAAGTTAGGGGCTGGACTTGGGAGTGGGACAAAAGTGGAGGTACGTAAAATAAGGAAAGGCTGGGGCAAAGCGGGGAAAGAGCGGGCAACAGTAGCTCAGACTGCCTGCGGGTCCCAGGGTGCAGAGTCCAGTTACACTGGGCTGATGAAGTCACTGTCCTGGCTTCCCAGTCCTCTCGACTAAGTCCCCCGCTCAAGCTCCAATTATTCGTCTGCCTGTTTCATTTGTTTACAGATATTAGTGCGAAGACCTGCAGTATGCTAAACACATTTTTCAGGTCAGGGCAATATAATAAAAGGATGCGTGAAAGGTTGACTTTACCAGACTCTGAAGGAAAACGTATCATTACTATTACGGAAGGAATGATTCCTGGAATTGGTGATGTTTGAGCTGAGTTCTAGAAGGAGAACAAACAGGGAGCCCAAACAAGGACGGAGCAGGACAGGAAGATCCCAGAACAAGGGGAAGGCTGCTGTGTGCTGCCTGTAGAAGGAGGCAGATTGGAAATGTCTTGGACTGGAGTGTAACATGCGGCCCCACCCAAGCCCTCTTCTCTCCCTACTCAGGCCCACCCACACCTTGGCTTCAGTGCCCATGACTGCTAAATCTCTCCTGACCTTTGGATCCATTTATTCACTTGGCTACTGGGCAGCTCAGCATGTTTCTCAACACCTCAGACCCACACATTCACAACTGACTGGGCATTCCCATCCAGACTTCATTCTCCGCCTACATTCTGTTTCTCAGGCAAAGCTTTCCATCTCCACCCAACGGCTCAAGCCAGAACCTGAGGGTCACACTTGACTTGTTCCTTCCTTCTTTTTCTATCCTATCAGTCACTAAATTCTACCGATTCCACTCCCCAAACAGCTCCCAAGTCCACCCAGGACTCTCTTCTACCCTCTGTGTTTACACTGCTTCGGTTGCTTCTTTAGTGTTCTCCCTGTTTCCAGGCTTCTCCACCCTTCAATCCATCTCACACAGCAACCAAAGGGCTCTTTCAAAAAGATAAACCGGTGATGGATTCCCCTGCTGAACACACTTGGCTCCCCGTTGCTTTTAGAATAAAATGCAACCCCCTTAATGTGAAGGATAAGCCTTGTGTGAGCTGATCCCTTCTTCTTTTACCCCCTTTCCATCTTGCATGGCCATACAGAACTTCCTTTACATCCTCCAATACCCTATTCCCTTCACCTCCCTACTCTCTTCCTCCTTCTTCTCCCCTTTATTCCTTCAACTGTTTAATACTGACACCTATTCATTCTTGATATTTCAACTTGGACTTTCCTCTCCCCCCCTACACACCACGAGTAACTCTGAATTAAATGTCTCTTCCATGAGCCCCTATTTTCACCTATACTACTTCCCCTGTATACAGAGGCAGTTGTCACAAGCGTTGTAACAACCTGGTTACCTGTCTGTCTCACCCATCTGTCTGTAAGACCTGTAAAGACAGAGTCTGTCCTACTTGTTTTTATTAATGTGTCTTCACACATTGCACAGAGGCTGTCTTACAGGAGGTATTCAATCACTATTTGTTGGATGAATCAGCAAATCAATGAGTAGCTTGCTAAAGAGTCTGAACTTCAAGCAGGGGAGTGATATGTTCAGAAATTCTTAGTCCACAGTTTTGTAACAAACTACCTTTCCAGCTTTGTCGAGACTACCAACAAATCCCACTAGCTCTACCTTCAAAAGATGTACAAATTCCAACAAGTTCCACCAACATGTCTTCATTCCTCCACTATGGCTGCCTTCCCCCAGGCCCCTATCATCTCTCCCCTGGATCATGGCAGGAACCCCCTGACTGGTGTTTCTGTTTATACCTATGCCTCCTGAAGTCTCCTCTCCAAGCAGCAGACTAATCATGTCCTCTGCTCAAAGCCCTCCTCTCCACTGCCCCCTGTCACTATGCCCCCGCCGCCCCCCCCACACACACACACACACTCTGCTGCTCCTTGAACACTCCAAGCAGCTCCCATCTCTGGCCTTTGCACTCACATTGTTCTCTCTGGCTGAAATGCTCCTCACGTGGCTCTGTTTCTCACTTCATTCAGGTCTCTGTTCAACAGCCACATTTTCAAAAAGATTGACCTTGGCCACCCTACAGAAAACAGTCCCCCTCCCTCTGCACTCTCTGCCATCTCCTTTTCTTTCCTTGTTGGCATTATCACCACCTAACAGCATACACGTTTCTATTCTTTTGTGTTTCTTGCTAATCTTGAATGGGAATATAAATTCCCTGGAGCAAGAATTTTGAGCGAACAAACATTCGCAGGCCCTATACTTTGCTTATTCTTGCCTCTGTCTAGACCTGGCAAGACTTCTCCACCTGGCAGATTCCTATGCCAACTTAAACATTCAGGTCACAGGCATTTCTTCCGTAAAGCCTTCCCCAACCCTCCAGGATGAATGAACCCTTTCCTCTTCTTTACTCTCCTGGTTCTATGACCATAACTTGAACATCAGTTACATCTACTTAGAACATAGCTGCACCCACGTGGCTGGAGCTGTGGACCCCCTCTGGGAGTCCCCATGTAGGAGCTGCCATTTAGTACTCCTTGTATCACTGCATTGCCTCCCAACTCAGCTTCACAATCGGACAGTCCCGTGGAAGTGGAAAGAAGAGGGCAGGGTGCTTTAAGTAAAAACTGAAAGGAGTATTTTACTAAAAATGATGTGGAAAAATTGGTACACAAACCAACCTCCTTCCCTGCCTTCACACTCATGACAAGGCAAAACACAAAAGAGAAGAGAGGCTTCCCCACCCCCATCCCACCTCCACCCTCCCTGGGGCAGCTTTGGCACCACCCAGGCTCCAGTGAATCAGCAGCAGCTGTGCCCAGCAGAGGCACGCAATGTCCATGGGGACAAGGTGGTTCCTGGCAGAGCAGAACCAAAACCAGGGAAAAGGCAGAAAACTGCCCAGGTCTGTGATGACTGCCCAGAGCTGCTCATGGAGTGGTAGCCAGTTTGACGTTCACAAGCCGGTCAGCAACCACCGAAAAACATGGGCACTAAAGCATCTATCTTAGAGGACTTCCCCTGTAGATATTTGGGTGTCTGTCTTTCCCCCTCAGTTATGAGCTGCTTTGGGGGCAAGACCCAGTCAGTGGTTTTTGGTATCTGGTTCATGTTTACTGAGTGGTTGTAGAAACGTTTGTCCAAAGAGAAAAGGGAGGAAGGGAAAGGTGAGGAGAGGGAGAAAGGAGTTGCCACAGCCAAACCCTGCAGTCTCCACAGTCAACCTCCAGTCTCTTTGAAAAAACACGTCACCTCACCTCTTTCCTCCCTGCAGGCCAGTTTCAGGAGCAGCTTCTCTAGGATTCCTGGTGAAAAGTTAAAAGAGGAGCGTTGGTGGGATGAATTACAGCCCCAGCTGCGGCAGCTCTCTGGGGGCCACACCTGGTACTCACTCTCTCCTTCCTCGTCAGCATGCCAAGTTCCTCTACCCTCAGCTGGCACCTCCTCTGGGCTCAATGGTCTGCCTGCTGATCCAAGCCCCTGGCCACTGGCCCTTCTTAGCCCAGGGTAGTTGCATTTGTCCATTTGCTGTCACAACTGGGCAAGAGAGTACTGAGAAGCACCCAAGTGGGTCACTCTTGGCCAGGATGATGACTCTGCTTCTAGCCTAACGGTCCTTGCATACAAGGTGCCCAGAATGCCCAAGTGGCATCTCTAGCTAAATACTTCAATGGAAGTAAATACTCCGGGAAGTAAATAAATACTCCGGGCTGTGAGGCCTGGAAGCCGAAGCTCCTCAAGAGCTCACAAGAGTGATGGTACAGTAGGTCCCTCCTGCTTCCACCCCTCGTTTCCTGGACTACATGTCCTTCTTCCAGGGGGCACAGCACCACGTAAAGGTCTGTGATTCAAGAGGCAGATGCAACATTAATACCAGCTATGGAAGCATAAAGGGCCAAATAGCAGTACTGCTGGGACTACAGCCTGCATCTGATATAAAGTCTTTTTCTTCCCTGAGCTAGCCACCTTTTGTCCATCTGACTGAATTAGATGTCACTGATATAACGGAGCAGTGTGATGTTTTGCAGGGTGTCTAAATGGTCTTGATCTCTTAGGCTGTCTTACTATAGAAGCTGAAAATTAACATAGCTCTGGAGTAAAGTTATAAATGTATAACATTGATGTTCCATGTGAATGCATACCGTTTCTGATCTACTTTCCTCAGAGGCATAGAAAAGAACTTATTCACCAAAGAAATGTCCACATAAAGTGCACCTGAGGCTGTGTTCTTTTGCTCCAGCTAAGATACCCAAACTGGTGTGGTGGCTGCAGGAGGACTACTCCTCGGTTGGGTTTGGGGTGGTCCACTGTCACCCGCTGGGTTTAGTCTGGTGTCTTCAGGGATAATACTGATGAATTGATTGGGAAAATGATGAGAATCCTTTAGAGTCTTAAAGGTTGCTTCATTGTATGCTGCCAAGGAAGCCCTCCAACTTTTACACAGGTTTTAAATTGCCTGTTAATCAATCCTAGTTTTTTATATTTTTTTCTAGAGCATCAGTAGAGCTTAGCAATTGCCACCCAATGCCATTGTCTCATAGTAACTATTTCCCCGGTTTCTCTCAAATGCCTAGCATATTCCCTTCCACAAGCAAAGCATCCCAATTCACCACCAGTGAAAGCTGTAACAATTGCACCACTACTGTATGCAAAGGGTTATCTGCATTCCAGCTACTGGCAGTGAGAGGGGCCTCAGAACTGGTCTAGCAAAGACTAATACAGCTCCAAAACTGCATCTCATCTCCTGCTTTCTCAGACCACTCCACTTGCAATAGAAACACATTCCTGTTTCTTTTGGAAGCAGGCTCTGAGACAAGTTTAAAATACCTGACAACTGTTAGGAGGGAGTGCCCGTAAGATCCACATCTGTGTAAAGGATGAACCAGAAAGAATAGGACAGAGGGAAAAACTGGGCAGACATGCAACCTGAACAACAATCCAGTGGAATGTGAATTATTCTGTTATTGAATTAGAAGGTATAGCATTGTTTATTATGCAATAACACTATTGCCATGCTAAAAGAATACAGTATATATCAACATTAACAGACTAACCACATTACTGTCAACCCACAGGAGAACAATCATCAGAAAAAATAGAAAATTAAAAATGGAATGTATCATCTGCAGTATTTAAAACTGAATAGCTCATTACATCAGAATTTCTTCACAAGAGTAAAGAATGAAAACAAATCTGCAACCAAAGTAAATTTCTGAGTGGCTCACTTGTTAACCAACTACAGAAAACTGTTTTACTGATATTGAGTTAATTAAATTTGGCTTGATTGTACCAGCTGACAAAATGTGTCCTAAGAAAATTAGCTTGCTTACTACAGTTAGATTTGGGGGTAGAAGAAATGAGGGCATGAAAAACAACTTCAATAATCAATTAAAAACCAAGGTAAATTATTTCAAGTAGTCTTCCTTAGCTTTGGATGAGTAAACAGGTATTATTAATGATAATGTTCAGTTTGTCTTATTTATTCAAGGAGTCAGAGCCAAGTTTGAAATGACTGCAGAAGGCCTCGGTGAATCGTTTGAATGAACAGACTGGTTCCTAAGAAGCTGAGTAAACAAATCAGTACAAGCTGAAGTGGAATCTGCTATGATGCGTTACAGCTTAAGGTGGCAAAAACACGTGTGAAGCAGAAAAAGGCTTAGACAAATTTTTAAATGTATGAAAATATAAGGTGCTCCTGTAGTTATTCACTGTATTATTTGTCAGCAGATATTTTGCTGAAAATATTTTGAATCTGTCATTTGTCACTGTCTCCATGTCAATGGTGAAATTCACTCACTCTCATGGACTCTTATCAATTCTGTGATTGTTTATTCTTTTTTTTAATTTTTTAAGTTATGTAAGTGTGATAACACAATTACAGGAGACTTGGAAAATACAGAACAAAGTTGCATCTAGTTCCACTATATATTACAATTTTTAAGTAGATAAATTAAGGTTTTTAGTTGGTGTTTCAATATCAACTGTCAAAAATTAATAGAATGGATAGATAGAAATAAGAGGATATAGTAGACCTGGAAAGCACTATGAACCAATCCAACATAATTAAGATTCATACCATTTTCACACAACAGTAGGAAACAAATCCTATTCAAGTTCCCACAGACTATAAACTTGGAGACACTGGAACATCAGTTCTGTTTTTTTTTTTTTTTTTTGGTCTGAAATAGAAGCTGAATATTCCAACTTGTTGTTCTACATAGCACTTTGACAGTTGAGAAGTGGTAAGGATTTATTGTGCTTTTTAACTCAGGAACTAGATTGAAATTGTACTCAAATGTTTATAACAGCTTATTATCACATCCCCAAATGGGAAATAACCCGTTAAATGCCTATTAACTGGTGAATGAATTAACAAATCATGGTCTATTGTATTCCACTCTGCTATGGACTGAATTGTGTTCCCCCAAAATTTATATATTGAAGCCCAGTTGGATAGATTTGAAGATAGGACTTTTGAAAGATAATATGGATCAGAGGAGGTCATGGAGGTGGGGAACTGGTTGTGAGATTACTGCATCCCTCCTTTCTCCCCCATTTGAGGACAGAGAGAGAAGGCAGCTGTCTGCCAGTCAGGCTTTGCAGAACCCTAGCACAATGGCACCTTGATCTTGGACTTCCAAAACTGTGAGAAAATATATTTCTGTTGTTTAAGCCCCTAGTGTGTGGTGTTTTATGGTAACCCAAGCTGCTGCTGCTGCTGCTAAGTCGCTTCAGTTGTGTTCGACTCTGTGCAACCCCATAGATGGCAGCCCACCAGGCTCCCCCGTCCCTGGGATTCTCCAGGCAAGAACACTGGAGTGGGTTGCCATTTCCTTCTCCAATGCATGAAAGTGAAAAGTGAAAGTGAAGTCGCTCAGTCGTGTCCGACTCTTTGTGACCCCATGGACTGCAGCCTACCAGGCTCCTCCGTCCATGGGATTTTCCAGGCAAGAGTACTGGAGTGGGGTGCCATTGCCTTCTCCAAACCCAAGCTAAGTATGATCTATGAGATTCCGTTGTAACACAATAAGAAAGACGTACTATTGATACACACAGCAACATGAGTGAATATCAAAAACATTATGCTAAGTGACATAAGTCAGACACAAAAGACATATGATTCCATTTATATGGCAGTCTGTAAAACGCAAAACTAAAGGGACAAAAAGCAGATAAGTGGTTTCCAAGAGCTGGAATAGAGGGTGGAGACTAAAGGCAAATGGGCATGAGGGAACTTATCAGTGAGATGAAAGTGTTCTGTATTTTGACTGTGGTGTGTATGTATATATATATATACATAATGTGGTATATATATATGTGGTGTATATATAGTATCTGTCTATATATAATGTCTGTCTACATTTATCAAAACTCACAAAACAGAACATTTCAAATTGGTGAATTTCATTGTATGTGAATTTCACCTGAATAAAGCTGATTAAAACCCATCCACACACACATACAGCAGGTCACCAGACTGAATCCTCTGCTCATACAATTTTCAACCACGGTAGTATGGTCACTCATTTAGAATCAGGCATCCTGGAGTGTGAAGTCAAGTGGACCTTAGGAAGTATTATTGCTAACAAAGATAATGGAGGTGATGGAATTCCACCTGAGCTATTTAAAATACCAAAAGATGATTCTGTTAAAGTGTTGCACTCAATATGTCAGCAAATCTGGAAAACTCAGCAGTGGCCACAAGACTGGAAAAGGTCAGTTTTCATTCCAATCCCAAAGNCTAACAAAGATAATGGAGGTGATGGAATTCCACCTGAGCTATTTAAAATACCAAAAGATGATTCTGTTAAAGTGTTGCACTCAATATGTCAGCAAATCTGGAAAACTCAGCAGTGGCCACAAGACTGGAAAAGGTCAGTTTTCATTCCAATCCCAAAGAAGGGCAGTGCAAAAAAATGCTCAGACTACTGGAAATTTGTGCTCATCTCCCATGCTAGCAAGGTTATGCTCAAAATCCTTCAATCTAGCCTTCAGCAGTACATGAACTAAGAACTTCCAGATGTACAAGCTGGGTTTAGAAAAGGCAGAGGAACCAGCAATCAAATTGCCAACATTTGTTGGGTCATAGAGAAAACAAAGGAATTCTAGAAAAACATCTACTTCTGCTTCACTGACTACAAGAAATCCTTTGACTGTGACTGTGTAGATCACAACAAGCTGAAAATTCTTCAAAAGATGGGAATATTAGACTACCTTCCCATCTCCTGAGAAACCTGTATGCAGGTCAGGTAGCAACTGTTAGAACTGGACGTGGAACATCTGACTGGTTCCAAAGAGAAAGGAGTATGACAAGGCAGTATATATTGTCACCCTGTTTATTTAACTTATATGCAGAGTAAATTATGTGAAATGCCAGGCTGGATGACTCACAAGCTGGAATCAAGTTTGCCAGGAGAAATATCAATAATCTCAGATATGCAGATGATAACACTCTAATGGCAGGACTGAAGCTGAAGCTGAAACTTCAGTATTCTGGTCATCTGATGTGAATAGCTGACACAATGGAAAATTCCCTGATGCTGAGAAAGACTGAGGGCAGAAGGAGAAGAGGGTGGCAGAGGATGAGATGCCTGGATGGCATCACTGATGCAATGAATGTGAACTTGGGCAAACTTCAGAAGTGGCTGAGGGACAGAGAGGCCTGGTGTGCTGCAGTCCATGAGTCTGCAAAGAGTTAGAAACGACTGGGCTACTGAACAACGACAACACTGGCAGAAAGGAAAGAAGAACTAGAGTCTCCTGATGAAAGTGAAAGAGGATGGTGAAAAAATGTGACTTAAAACTCAGCATTCAAAAAACCAAGATCATAGCAACCGGTCCCATCAGTTCAGTTCAGTTCAGTCACTCAGTCGTGTCCGACTCTTCGCGATCCCACAAATCGCAGCAGCCAGGCCTCCCTGTCCATCACCAACTCCCGGAGTTCACTCAAACGCATGTCCTTCGAGTCGGTGATGAGATGCAGCTATCTCATCCTCTGTTATCTACTTCACCTCCTGCCCCCAATCCCTCCTGGCTTCAGAGTCTCAGTCAGCTCTTTGCATGAGGTGGCCAAAGTACTGGAGTTTCACCTTCAGCATCAATCCTTCCAAAGAACACCCAGGACTGATCTCCTTTCAGATAGACTGGTTGGATCTCCTTGCAGTCTGAGGGACTCTCAAGAGTCTTTCTCCAACACCACAGTTCAAAAGCATANATGAGTAGGCTCTTCACATCAGGTGGCCAAAGTATTTGAGCTTCAGCATCAGTTCTTCCAATGAATATTCAGGGTTGATTTCCTTTAGGATCGACTGGTTTGAAATTTGAGTTTAGAATTTTTAGGAAAGAGATGAGTGGGAAGGAGAAATATAATAGATCAAATGGCAGAGGTAGAATGGGCCAGATCATGCGTGGCCTATGAGGTCACAAGCAGGAGCTGGGATTTTATTCTCAGTCATAACAGCACATTGGTAGTACCATGGCAGATGTTACGTGAGCCAGTGTAAAATTTGCATGTAAAAATGGAATTTGCATGATGGCTTTTACATTATTAGGATAAAAAATTCTACAGTGAAAGAGTGGAAGGAGAGAGGTCAGATGGTACCCCACTGCAGTAGTGAGGTCAGACTTGGGCAAGAATGGAGAGGAAAGAAGTAGGCAGATTTAATGTAGATTTAAGCTGTTGAGTGCAGGATGTGCTGAAAGTTGGGAATGGGAGGGATAATAGGTGACTTCTGATTTATTCACTTGGCAAGATGGTGGTATAATGAAGAATAGGAGAAATAGTGGGAGAGAACAATGGAAATGCATGACTCTATCTTTTAAGTGTGAAATATTCATTAGTCATATACTTGGAAATGCTACATTTTCTTTTTCTTTTTGGCCATGCCACCAAGACTTGCAGAATATTATTAACATTTAATACTTTCCTCACCAGGGCTTGAACCCAGGCCCTCAGCACTGAAAGCACAGAGTCCTAATACCTGGACTGCCAGGGAATCTCATAAATTGTTATTTGAGTATGAAATTCTGCCTCAGGTTAAGATGACAGGGTTGGAGGAAAATTTTGTAAACACTGAGGAAATCATATTAAAGCCATGAGACTTGATGAGGTGATCTGGGAATACACTCAGACAAAGAAGGCTCCAACAGAGCCGTGAGACACTGTGGTAACCATTCAGAGGTCAGCCTGAGGAGCAAATATAGGCTAAGCACCCTGAGAATGAGAGGCCAGGAAGGTAGCAGGAGAATCAAGAGTGTGAAGGTGTTCAATGTGTTCAGTGTTTCAAAATGAAGGGTAGGCTCAGTTGTGTTTATGCCACAGACAGGCCGAGAAGATGAGAGCAAGGTTATCTCTAGCACAGGAAGTGGTTCATGTGCTATTTTTTTGAACTAAGCATTGATAGTATGCAATCTCCAGCTTTGAGTAGCTGGGCCGATAGAAAGTAGTCATGGTATTACTATCTTATTTTTAAAGGTTGTGACGGTTAGTCATTTTATAAATGTATCAATAAAGCTGTTAACTGAGGTGATATATTTTTCCTTGATTCCATAGTTTGGCTAGAATTCTTACATTGTGTTACTGCAGACAGCGTAGACTTCATAGGTAACCAAGAGGTTAGATACCTACAGTGTCATACCATGAAAATATAGAATCTTTAATGTTAGTGTCTGTGGCTAAATCAGTAGGTTGCAGTGAAAGAGCTTAGGTGGCAGAGGTGCAGAACTGGAAACTCCATCCACAGTCACAGGAGCTATAAAAGTAAAAAAACTGTTTTCTAGAATCATAATCATATACATTAAAGAAGTAAAATTTGATACCTATGCATGAAGATTTTCAAAGAAACAGACCCCATTATCAGAAATGTATCATGGCAGATCTGAGAGAGGATGCATAGCTGTATAATCATCATCATTAACTGATGTGGTTTGTCAATCTAAAATTGTCTCTTGTGCTGTGGGAGACATAATGTCACAGAGCTGTATGAATTCAAAATGTTTTATGGGTATGGTGCCTTCAACTCAACTTTAAATCTCATTGTATTTCTTCTGATCTTATCTAAGAAAATACTTTTTATAGGCCAAGTACTTCTACTTTCTTCAGATGACCTCTTGCAAAAAATCATGGTTTTGCATTATAATTTCATTGCTTAGATGTCTTTTTCTGCTGTAGGAATATCATGTACTTATTTTGCCACAATTTGCAAGTGATGATAAAATTTAGAGAATGTTTTTTTAACTACAAAAGTGGAAAGTAGAATTTAAAACTATTTTAAAGAATGAAACTGAAGAGTTGAAACTTAGAAAACAGATCAGGTTTGGCAGCATTTATCTTTTTTCTTCAGTTGCCAAATCTTGTCTGACTCTTTGGGACCCCATGAACTGAAACTGCCAGACTTCCCTGTCCTTCACTATCTCCTGGAATTTGCTCGAACTCATGTCCATTGAGTTGGTGATGTCACCCAACCATCTCATTTTCTGTTGTCCCCTTCTCCTCCTACCCTCAATCTTTCCTACCATTAAGGTCTTTTCCAGTGAATCAGCTCTTTGCATCAGATGGCCAAAGTATTGGAGCTTCAGCTTTAGCATCAGTCCTTCAAATGCACATTCAGGGGTGATTTCCTTTAGGACTGACTGATTTGATCTCCTTGCAGTCAAGAGACTCTCAAGAGTGTTCTCCAGCCCCACAATTTGAAAGCATCAGTTCTTTGGTGCTCAGTCTTCTTTATGATCCAGCTCTCACATCTGTACATGGCTACTGGTAAAACTGTACTTTTGGTTATATAGACCTTTGTCAGCAAGGTGATGTCTCTGCTTTTTAATATGCTGTCTAGGTTTGTCATAGCTTTTCTTCCAAGGAGCAATTGTCTTTTAANTGAAAGAGGACAGTGAAAAATTTTGACTTAAAACTCAATATTCAAAACCATGATCATAGCAACCAGTCCCATCACTTCATGGAGAAAAAGTGAAGGCAGAGACAGATTTTATTTTCTTGGGCTCCGAAATCACTGTGGATGGTGACAGCAGCCATGAAATTTGAAAACGCTTGCTTCTTGGAAGATAAATTATGGCAAACCTAGACAGCATACTAAAAAGCAGAGACATAGCTTTGCCAACAAAGGTCCATATAATGAAACCTATGGTTCTTCCAGTAGTCACGTATGGATGTGAGAGTTGAACCATGCTGCTGCTACTGCTGCTAAGTCGCTTCAGTTGTGTCCGACTCTGTGTGACCCCATAGACCGCAGCCCACCAGGCTTCCCCATCCCTGGGATTCTCCAGGCAAGAACACTGGAGTGGGTTGCCATGTCCTTCTCCAATGCATGAAAGTGAAAAGTGAAAGTGAAGTCACTCAGTCATGTCCGACTCTTTGCGACCCCATGGACTGCAGCCTACCAGGCTCCTCCACCCATGGGGTTTTCCAGGCAAAAGTACTGGAGCAGGTTACCATTGCCTTCTCCAAGTTGGACCATAAAGAAGGTTGAATGCCAAAGAGTTGATGCTTTCAAGTTGTGGTGCTGGAGAAGACTCTTGAGAGTCTCTTGTACTGCAAGAGATCAAACTAGTCAATCCTAAAGGAGATCAACCTTGAATATTCATTGAAAGGACTGATGCTTAAGTTCCATTACATTGGCCACCTGCTGTGAAGAACCAACTCATTAGAAAAGACCCTGATGCTGGGAAAGATTGAAGGCAGGAGGAGAAGAGGGTGGCAGAGGATGAGATGGTTGGATGGCATCACTGACTCAGCAGACATGAACGTGAGCAAACTCCAGGAGGTAGTGGAGGACAGGGAAGCTTGGCGTGTTGCATGCAGTCCATGGGATCAGAAAGAGTTGGACATGACTCAGAGGCTGAACAACAACAAAGCTGATTAAAATTCATTTATTCACACATACAGTAGGTCACCAGATTGAACCCTCTGCTTATACAATTTACAATCAGAATGTTGATGCCAATGTAGATTGCAACATTTCTTTTTGTAATCTGACTTACAACCTACATTCAATCCATCAGTAAATTCTTAGGCTTTAGCCTTCTGGTTCCACTCTAGTCTAAGCCACTGTCATCTCATCCTGGGGTTATTGAAGCAGCCTCCTAACTAGTCTCTGAGTCTCTGCCCTTGCCTTCAAAGGCAGTTCTCAGAACAGTGATCCTCTTAAAACATAAACCCCTGTTCAATTGCTTCCATTATGCTGGGGAAACACTCCAAAGCTCTGCAGAGCCCTCCTTCATCTGGACTCTACTTGGCTCTCCAATTTATTGGATTGTCCAAAAAGTTCCTTTGGTTTTTTTTAGTAGAAGTAAAAGACACATTTTTCATTGTCATCAAGAACGTTATTGAACAATATATTCACCATTTTGTCTCACTCTGCATGTGTGTGTGCTCAGTCATTCAGTTGTGTCTGGCTCTCTGTGACCCCATGGACAGAGGAGACGCCCAGGCGCCTCTGCCCATGGTATTCCAGGCAAGAATACTGGAGTGGGGTTGCCATTTCCTCCTCCAGGGGATCTTTCCAACCCAGGGATCAAACCTCCATCTGTTATGTCTCCTGCAGATGCGTCACCACTGTGCCATCTGGGAAGCCCTTTTTTCCACTACCCTCTGTCATTTTTCAGGCAACTTCATAATTCCATCTTCCCAAAGCTTTTTATCTTTTTGAGCAAAGAACTGTTCTGTGCCTTTAACAGTCTTTCAGGGAATTGGTATTTTTTCCATTAAGAGAATTTTTTAAAGACTGAAATAAATGGACATCTGAAGGGGCAATGTCTGGTAAATAAGGTTGATGAGTCAGAACTTCCCAGCCAAGTTGTAATGGTTTTTCCCTGGTCATCAAACATGCGGTCTTGTGTATCCTAACGGAAGACTGTGCATTTTCTGCTGACTAATTTTGGGCACTTTTTGTCAAGTGATGCCTTCAACTGATTTAATAGGGTGCAGTACTTGTTGGAAGTAACCTTTTGGTTTTCCAGAAGGAGCTCATAACAGACGACTTCCTTCCAGTCCCACTATATATACAACATCACATTCTTTGGCTGAAGACTGGACTTGGGTGTAGTTGACGGTGGTTCATTTCACTTGCCCCATGACCCTTCTGCTCCACATTACTGTGCAGTATCTACTTTTCATCACCCATCACAATTTGTCTTTAAAAACAGAATGTTTTGTTATGTTTAAGTAGAGAACTGCATGCAGAAACATCATCAAGAAGGGTTTTTTTGCTTAACTTATGTGGAAGCCAAACAGCGAAGTGATTAACATAGCCAAGCTGGTGCACATGATTGTCAATGCTTGATTTGGATATTTTTAAAAATAATTTTAATTATTTATTTTGGCTATGATGGGTCTTTATTGCTGCTCTTTTGGTTTGTTTTGATTTTAACAACAGCTTTCTTGAGATATAATTATATACCATTTCACGTATATAAAATTTTTAGTATATTCACAGAGTTGTACAAGCCACAGTTAAATTTAGAATATTTTCATCACTTCCAAAAGAAACTTCATACTCTTAGGCTATCAAATCCTAATTACCCCATACCACCAGCACTGAGAAATGACTGATCCACTTTTTGTCTATAAATTTGCCTATTATTTCAATGACTTGCATTGAAAAAGCAAGAGAGTTCCAGAAAAAACATCTATTTCTGCTTTATTGACTATGCCAAAGCCTTTGACTGTGTGGATCACAATAAACTGTGGAAAATTCTGAAAGAGATGGGCATACCAGACCACCTGACCTGCCTCTTGAGAAACCTGTATGCAGGTCAGGAAGCAACAGTTAGAACTGGACATGGAATAACAGACTGGTTCCAAATAGGAAAAGGAGTATGTCAAGGCTGTATGTTGTCACCCTGCTTATTTAACTTCTATGCAGAGAACATCATGAGAAACGCTGGGCTGGAGGAAGCACAAGCTGGAATCAGGATTGCTGGGAGAAATATCAATAACCTCAGATATGCAGATGACAGAGAAGGCAATGGCATCCCACTCCAGTACTCTTGCCTGGAGAATCCCATGGATGGAGGAGCCTGGTGGGCTGCAGTCCATGGGGTCGCTAACAGTCAGACACAACTGAGCGACTTCACTTTCACTTTTCACTTTCATGCATTGGAGAAGGACATGGCAACCCACTCCAGTGTTCTTGCCTGGAGAATTCCAGGGACGGGGGAGCCTGGTGGGCTGCGGTCTATGGGGTCACACAGAGTCGGACACGACTGAAGCGACTTAGCAGCCNCTGTATGTTGTCACCCTGCTTATTTAACTTCTATGCAGAGAACATCATGAGAAACGCTGGGCTGGAGGAAGCACAAGCTGGAATCAGGATTGCTGGGAGAAATATCAATAACCTCAGATATGCAGATGACAGAGAAGGCAATGGCATCCCACTCCAGTACTCTTGCCTGGAGAATCCCATGGATGGAGGAGCCTGGTGGGCTGCAGTCCATGGGGTCGCTAACAGTCAGACACAACTGAGCGACTTCACTTTCACTTTTCACTTTCATGCATTGGAGAAGGACATGGCAACCCACTCCAGTGTTCTTGCCTGGAGAATTCCAGGGACGGGGGAGCCTGGTGGGCTGCGGTCTATGGGGTCACACAGAGTCGGACACGACTGAAGCGACTTAGCAGCCTCAGCAGCATGCAGATGACACCACCCGTATGGCAGAAAGTGAAGAAGAACTAAAGAGCCTCTTGAGGAAAGTGAAAGAGGAGAGTGAAAAAGTTGGCTTAAAGCTCAACATTCAGAAAACTAAGATCATGGTATCTGGTCCCATCAATTCATGGCAAATAGATGGGAAACAGTGGGTGACTTTATTTTTCTGGGCTCCAGAATCACTGCAGATAGTGACTGCAGCCATGAAATTAAAAGACGCTTACTCCTTGGAAGGAAAGTTATGACCAACCTAGACAGAATATTCAAAAGGAGAGACATTACTTTGCCAACAAAGGTCCATCTAGTCAAGGCTGTGGTTTTTCCAGTGGTCATATATGGATGTGAGAGTTGGACTATAAAGAAAGGTGAGCGCCGAAGAATTGATGTTTTTGAACTGTGGTGTTGGAGAAGACTATTGAGAGTCTCTTGGACTGCAAGGAAATCCAGCCAGTCCTTCCTAAAGGAGATCAGTCCTGGGTGTTCATTGGAAGGAACGATGTTGAAGCTGAAACTCCAAAACTTTGGCCACTTGATGCGAAGAGCTGACTCATGTGAAAAGACCCTGATGCTGGGAAAGACTGAGGGCAGGAGGAGACGGGGACGACAGAAGATGAGATGGTTGGATGGCATCACTGACTCGATGGACATGGGTTTGGGTGGACTCAGGAGTTGGTGATGGACAGGGAGGCCTGGTGTGCTGCCATTCATGGGGTCTCAAAGAGTCAGACATGACTAAGTGACTGAACTGAACAGAACTTGCCTATTACGGACACTTTGTATAAATGGAATCATAAAATCTGCTGCCTTTTGTGACTTGGTATATACTTAGGATTAGAATTTGTAACTTTGTTTATCCATTTAAGAAACTGCCAGGCTATTTTCCAAAGTGACTAGCTCATTTTATGCTCCCACCAGCCATGTGTTATTGCACTCTGATTTCCACATCTCTGTTACATTCCATTATTTGTGGCCTTTGCTGTGTTGCCACAATACAAACATTGCACCATGCTCCTGGGTCCAGTTTGAGCCATAGGTTGTTATTGACCGTATGTTATTGTTTAGTATGTAATACGTGAGACACCACCTCAAATGAATTGTACACTCCTTTAAGGTAGATTCCATGTCTTGTCATATTCATATCTCCTCCATCATATGGTGAAATGCTAGGCATGCAACAGGTGCTCATTAAATGTACATTGATTGTCTGAAGAAATAACAAGAAGTTGGCAGCAATCATGAAAGGAGAAAAAAAAGAAATAAAGAAGATGGAATTTAGAAAGATGGTAATGAGGACCCTGTATGCTAGACAGTAAAAGAGATACAGATGTGTAGAGTGGATTTTTGGACTCTGAGGGAGAGGGAGAGGTAGAGGGTGGGATGATTTGGGAGAATAGCATTGAAATATGTATACTATCATGTAAGAAATAAATCGTCAGTCTGTGTTCGATGCAGGATGCAGGATGCTTGGGGCTGGTGCATGGGGATGATCCGGAGGGATGATGTGGGGTGGGAGGTGGGGGGGTTCATGTTTGGGAGTTCAAATAAAAAATTAATAGGGAGAGGGAGAGGGAGAGGTAGAGGGTGGGATGATTTGGGAGAATAGCATTGAAATATGTATACTATCATGTAAGAAATAAATCGCCAGTCTGTGTTCGATGCAGGATGCAGGATGCTTGGGGCTGGTGCATGGGGATGATCCGGAGGGATGATGTGGGGTGGGAGGTGGGGGGGGTTCATGTTTGGGAGTTCAAATAAAAAATTTTTTTTAAAAATAAAAAAATAAAAATAAAAACAATAAGCTCACATCAAATAAAGAAAAAAAATGATGCCTTGTCATGATCACACTTAAATATATATATATAAAAAAAGAATAAGTCAAGGAGATAAAAGGAAGGAAGGAGTTTGGGGTGACAGGGAAAGTTAGAACCAAATCATTTGAATTTTAAATGTTATACTGAAAGGTCAGGCATCAAAAGTTCATTCTTTTGCTTCTCCTTGAAAAAGCAACTTTCTTGTTGTGAGGTTTCCACAGGCAAAAGAATGAAGTTAGAGCCCTTCCTCACACCATATGCAAATATTAACTAAAAATGGGCCATGGAGAGATGGGGTGAACAAGGTCCCAGGGGTTCTGGAAGTCCCTGACGAGGCCCTGTAACTGAAGAGTCAAATGGTGGCCAGTCCGCTTACAGTAGTTTGTAGGGAGCTGTGACTGGGATGAGGGGGTGTTTAGCTAGATGATATAGTTGTCAATTGGACAGAATTTTTTTGTTCAGTTCAGTTCTGTCACTCAGTCATGTCCGACTCTTTGCGACCCCATGAACGGCAGCACGCCAGGCCTCCCTGTCCATCACCAACTCCTGAGTCCACCCAAATCTATGTCCATCGAGTCAGTGATGCCATCCAACCATCTCATCCTCTGTCGTCCCCTTCTCCTCCTGCCCTCAACCTTTCCCAGCATCAGGGTCTTTTCAAATGAGTCAGCTCTTCACATCAGGTGGCCAAAGTATTGGAGTTTCAGCTTCAACATCAGTCCTTCCAATGAACACCCAGGACTGATCTCCTTTAGGATGGACTGGTTGGATTTCCTGGCAGTCCAAGAGACTCTCAATAGTCTTCTCCAACACCACAGTTCAAAAGCATCAATTCTTTGGCACTTGGCTTTCTTTATAGTCCAACTCTCATATCCACACATGACCACAGGAAAAACCACAGCCTTGACTAGATGGACCTTTGTTGGCAAAGTAATGTCTCTGATTTTGAATATTCTATCTAGGTTTGTCATAACTTTCCTTCCAAGGAGTAAGCATCTTTTAATTTCATGGCTGCAATCACCATCTGCAGTGATTTTGGAGCCCAGAAAAATAAAGTCTGACACTGTTTCCCCATCTATTTGCCATGGAGGGGTGGGACCGGATGCCATGATCTTAGTTTTCTGAATGTTGAACTTTAAGCCACCTTTTTCACTCTCCTCTTTCACTTTCAGCAAGAGGCTTTTTAGTTCTTCTTCACTTTCTGCCATAAGGGTGGTGTCATCTGTATATCTGAGGTTATTGATATTTCTCCCAAAAATCTTGATTCCTTCTTGTGCTTCCTCCAGCCCAGCATCTCTCATGATGTACTCTGCACAGAAGTTAAATAAGCAGGGTGACAATATACAGCCTTGACATACTCCTTTTCCTATTTGGAACCAGTCTGATGTTCCATGTCCAGTTCTAACTGTTGCTTCCTGATCTCTCCTCTTTCACTTTCAGCAAGAGGCTTTTTAGTTCTTCTTCACTTTCTGCCATAAGGGTGGTGTCATCTGTATATCTGAGGTTATTGATATTTCTCCCAAAAATCTTGATTCCTTCTTGTGCTTCCTCCAGCCCAGCATCTCTCATGATGTACTCTGCACAGAAGTTAAATAAGCAGGGTGACAATATACAGCCTTGACATACTCCTTTTCCTATTTGGGACCAGTCTGTTGTTCCATGTCCAGTTCTAACTGTTGCTTCCTGACCTGCATACAAGCTTCTCAAGAGGCAGGTCAGGTGGTCTGATATGCCCATCTCTTTCAGAATTTTCCACAGTTTATTGTGATCCACATAGTCAAAGGCTTTGGCATAGTCAATAAAGCAGATATAGATGTTTTTCTGGAACTCTCTTGCTTTTTCCATGATCCAGCGGATGTTGGCAATTTGATCTCTGGCTCCTCTGCCTTTTCTAAAACCAGCTTGAACATCTGGAAGTTCACGGTTCACGTATTGCTGAAGCCTGGCTTGGAGAATTTTGAGCATTACTTTGCTAGCATGTGTGATGAGTGCAACTGTGTGGTGGTTTGAGCATTCTTTGCATTGCCTTCCTTTGGGATTGGAATGAAAACTGACCTTTTCCAGTCCTGTGACCACTGCTGAGTTTTCCAAATTTGCTGGCATATTGAGTGCAGCGTCATCTTTTTTTTTGTTAGCCCTTATAAATCAAAGGCTTTAAAAGCTCTCAAGAGTCCCTTGGATGGCAAGAAAATCAAACCGTCAATCCTAAAGGAAATCAACCCTGAATATTCTTTGGAAGGACTGATGCTGAAGCTGAAATGCTAATAGTTTTGGCCATCTGATGCGAAGAGCTGACTTATTGGAAAAGAAGCTGATGCTGGGAGAGATTGAGGACAGGAGGAAAAGGGGGCAGCAGAGGGTGAGATAGTTGGACAACATCACCGACTCAATGGACATGAGTCTGAGCAGGCTTCAGGAGGTGGTGATGGACAGGGAATCCTGGTGTGCTGCAGTCCATGGGGTCGCAAAAACTCAGACAAGACTTAGCCACTGAACAACAACAATGACAAATAAATCAAAGGAGCACCAACTTATGAACAGCATGGCAAGATATTCACCTCTAAGTATATGAGTAAGGAGTACAAAAGCCATCTCGTAAGCCATTTTGGAAAGATTTAGTTGAATCTCAGATCTTATTTTTACTCTGGACTAGAGGCAAGATGCAAGCATTTCTTCTCTTCTCCATACATGGAATACTTAAATGGTACCTGACCTATCAGTGGGAGAAGGCAATGGCACCCCACTCCAGTACTCTTGCCTGGAAAATCCCATGGACAGAGGAGCCTGGTGGGCTACAGTCCATGGGGTCGCGAAGAGTCTGACATGACTGAGCGACTTCACTTTCACTTTTCACTTTCATGCATTGGAGGAGGAAATGGCAACCCACTCCAATATTCTTGCCTGGAGAATCCCAGGGACAGGGAGCCTGGTGGGCTGCCGTCTATGGTGTCGCACAGAGTCGGACACGACTGAAGTGACTTAGCAGCAGCAGCAGCAGACCTATCAGTTCCTCAAACATTTTGGAGGATTGGTCTCTGACATCATATTAATGTAAGGCATTTTAAGGGGCTTTCACTATTATTTTCAATTCTTATTGTTAATTGTCAGCTCTTACAAAGCCTATTTTGTTAAATTATATTATCCTTGAAAGATAAACATTTCATCCATTTTTCCACTTTATATTCTTGGATTTCAGCAAACTCTCTTTTATGTCTTTAATTCCACTCACAGAAAGTATAAATTCTTTGAAAATTAAAATAGCTCTAACATTTTTGTATTTCCTAAGAATTAATATTTCATTTTTCCACATTAATACTTCTCTTCTTTTCTTGGAGTTGCTTTGGTATTTTTCTAATTTTGTGAATAACAGGCTTAATTTAAACACATTTAAAATCAATACTTTATTTGTTAATAAATTACAATAGAATTAATATCCAGTGTAAACTTTGACTTTGCTTTGGCTGTCTGCCAGTGGTTCTTACGTGTTTTTAATATTGGTATTTTTCTAGATAATGTGCAGTTTTAGTTTGGGTCAACTGCTTATCCCAATATGATAAGAGGTTTTTAAAACAGCAAATGATGGCGTATTATATTAAATTAAAACCTGTTATATTCATACAGCAGAAACTGACACAACATTGTAGAAAACTATACTCCAATAAAAAACTTTTTTAATCTCATCATTTCATTTTGCTCAAAATTTTAAAGAAATGGACCATCGACCTAAATGTAATAGTTAAAACAATAATACTCTTGCAAAAAAATAAAAAATAAATCTTCATGATCTTGGGTTAGGTAAAGCCTTCTTAGATATGACATCAAAAGCATAAGCAACAAAAGAAAACATTGATAAATTGTATTCATCAATACTTAAAAGTTTTGTGCTTCAAAGGACACCACCAAGGAACTGAAAAGGCACCCCAGAGAATGGGAGAAATATTTGCAAGTTATATATCTGATAAAGTATTGTACCCAGAATATATAAAGAACTCTTCTAACTCAAAAAGGCAACCCAATTTTTAAAACAGGCAAAGGATCTGAATAAACTTTTTCTCAAAGAATGTATACAAATGTCTTCAAGTGCCAACAAGCACATGAAAAAACACTCAATATTGGTCATCAAGGAAATGCAAATCCAAACAACTGTGCGATTCCACTTCAACCACACTAGACTGACTATAATAAAAAAGACAGATAAGAACAAATTCTGACGAGGTTGTGGGGAAATTGGACACCTCACACATTGACGGGAGGAACCCTCATAAATGATGTAGCTGGTTTGCTTAACAATTTGGCAGTTCTTTGAAATGTTTATTATATTGCCATATGACCTAGGTATCTCATTCCTAGGTATATGCCCAAGAGAAATAAAAACATACTCACACAAATCTTGTACATAAATGCTCAAAGCAACATAATTCGTAAGAGCCCCAAACTGAAAGCAACCCAAATGTCCACCAATTGATGAATGGATAAATAAAATGTGATCTATCCATACAATAGACCATTATTCAGTAGTAAAAAGGAATAAAATACTGACACAGTACAGCATATATGAACCCTGAAAATATTATGCTAAGTGAAAGAAGCCAGTCATGAAAGACAGCGTACTATATGGTTCGATGTCTATAAAATGTCCTGAATAGGAAATCTATAGAGATAGAAAGTGGATTAGTGGTTGCCTATGGGTGAGGGCAACTGAGGGAGGTGATTGCTAATGGGTATGGAGTTTAGGGAGAGGGGAATGAAAATGTCTACACGTGAGGGAAGTGATGATCATGCAGCTCTATGAATGTACTAAAAAAATCACACTGTACACTTTAAATATGTAAATTGTACAGGATATAGATTCACACACACATCATTAGGATATAAGGATGAGGGACATTATGATAAGTCCTCTCATTTATTTTCTGTTTTTTTTTTTTTTTTTTAAATGTTTAGGAACTTTCCTGGTGGTCCAGAGATTAAGACTCACCTTCCAATGCAGGGGGTACAGGTTCCATCCCTGGTTGGAGAGTTAAGATCCCTCTTGTCTTGGGGCCAAAAATAAATAAATAAATAAATAAAATAGAAGCAATATTATAACAAATTCAAAAGACATTAAAAATGGTCCATACAAGGAAAATTAAAATTAAAAAAAAAAAAATCTGACAAAAGCCAGTAATTCAGCCACTAATGATTAGAAGGTCTTGTAGCACCTTGCACACACCAACCTGGACCCACCAGTGTTTCAAGACTCCACGAACGAGAGCTGCTGCTTTACACCTTGATTTATTATGCTTAACACCCTTCAGTTCTCTCTACCCTTCATCTAGATGGCTTTAATTCACTGCTTTCTAGGGCTGCTCCAGAAATTCTCTCCGGGAGTGTTTTAGGGGCAGCAGTCTGATTTAGAAACAACAACCCCAGGGATGTGTCTTGAAGCTGCATATGCACAGCAGACCCACTTTTTCACTTAAAATTTAGAGGCTGATAAGATTGGTACAGCCAGAGTACTGCTTTTGGGTGGTCCCCTCCTCTGCTTCAGTAGGGAGCACATAAAAATGGGCCTATAGTCTTAAAACCTGCTTCATAGTTTCAAGGCTCACTTGTGCTTCCAACAAGCAATTATTCTGCAATGATATTCTGCCTTTCTAAATATAGCACATGGAAATGGACCTCCCCTTTTTAGCAGTGTCTGCCAACAAGACTTCTTTCCTGGTGCTAAAAATACATGCCGATGATTTTAACTATGCCACTTTCAGATTCTCCTTTCAGTGTATCTGTTCCTTCCCATGAGTGGTCATTTTTCTATTTGAAAATCATGACCATGAAACCTCGAACATTTACGGGTTATGCAAACAGCTTCCGTTGGTATATTTTTAATAATCACCACTCTTATTATTACCAGATGTTGAAATCCCAAGTGATAGCAGAGTGACAGACTTTAACGGTAAGATTATTTGGACAAGAGACGTGATGTTTTTGTTTTCTGAGAGAGAGCAGGTGTCTTGCTTGAATTTGTATCCATTTTTCCCCTCATTTGGCTGAGATGTCTTCGACAAATTCTTTAATATCGCTGATCCTTTGTGTCTTCATTAGTGTATGTGTATCTGTGTGTGTGTGTCCGTGTGTGCTCAGTTGTGTCTGACTCTTTGCGACTCCATGGACTGTAGCCTACCAGGTTCCTCTGTGCATGGGATTTCCCAGGTAAGAATACTGGAGTGGGTTGCCGTTTTCTGATTCAGGGATCAAACCTGCACCTCTTTCATCTCCTGCATTGGCAGGCAGATTCTTTACCACTGTGCCACCTGGGAAGCCTGTCCTCATTAGTAGAATGCTGCTAATGCCTTAAAGGATTTTTGTAAGAAACATGCTGGATTTTATGTTATCTATTATTAGATTTTGAATTAGATATTAGTTATCTATTGCTGTGTAACAAATCCTCACCCCACTCCCCACCAAATTTAGCAGCTTGAAACAATTTATTATCTTACACAGTTTCAGAGGATTATAAATCCTGGAGCAGTTTAGCTGGATCGCTGCAGACCATCATGGAGGCTGGGTACCACCTATGGATGGAGCACCCAGCAGGCACACCTGGACACTAGTAATTCAACAGCCATTTATTGAGCCCTTCTAGGCCCAAGAGGTATAAAATAGACATTGTCATTGCCCCAAGGACTCTCATTGTAGAGGTTCATAGTAAGTGCTCAAGAAATATATTGTCCCCTCAAAAGAAAGAAAGAAACGAAAACGTCATGAAAGGAGATCTTGATAGTCAGAGGTACAGCCACTCTCCCTCTAGAGAAACTCCCTAAATGTAACTATTATGAGTCAGAAGACTCCGCAATTTTTGGTTTAGAGCCTTAGAATTTACATTAAGGATCTGAGCAGAAGTAAAGACAATCATTATAACTGTCTGTGAGAAAAAGGTGTACTAGGCAAATTGATGGTGTCCAGAGTCCAGCAAACATGGTTATTTTGCAAAACAATTATTTGGCAAACTAATAAGTAAGGTTCTAAAACTCTGGGCTCCTTATCTCTATGTGAAAGCAACTAAGTTCCTCCACTGTCAATTTTGTTGGTGTTTAATATAATGTAGATATAGATACTGTATGTACTATATGACCTTGAGCATAACATCTTCTTCTACTAATAGAAGGCACTCTGACCTCTCAGTTTACCATAATTAGTGAGCTGTGACTCTCCTGATATTTTACCTGTGCTAAAATATTCATATTTCAGGCTCTTAGAGGAGACATGTATGATTCATAGGATTAATGGCAAAGGAATTTACCTCCATTATCAAATTAGCCTCGCATCTCACCAGGCTTCACAAGGCTAAAGTGAAGCTTGAGATTTATACATAAATATTGAAGTCTGATTCCAAGTTTAATAAAACATGCATACCTTTCCAATATACCCATGGGAAGAAATGGACACGGAAACTTTTGCTGATGCAGAAGAGCCCACAGGTGTCTGAGAAACACCAACTAAAGCCCCGCTGGGTGGATGTCATTCCTTCTAACGCCCTTGCCCAGGCTTTTCAGGTCACCACAACTTCTGTGGTTCAGTAGCTCTTGGCTGAGCCTGCTGTTCTCTGCCAGGCCTGTGGAGGCTGCAGGAGAGGAAACTGATACCATCTCTGAGCTCATAGAGTTAATGAAAAACACTTGTCCCAGAGTCTCCTCCTCCACGAGAAATGGCAGGGATTAGAGTTGTCTTATTCACAGCTGTATTTTCAGTGCTTGTAAAGGGGGTTTCAGGCAATCCTCATTAGGGAATCCCTGCTGCTGCTGCTGCTGCTAAGTCACTTCAGTCGTGTCCGACTCTGTGTGACCCCATAGATGGCAGCCCATCAGGCTCCCCCATCCCTGGGATTCTCCAGGCAAGAATACTGGAGTGGGTTGCCATTTCCTTCTCCAATGCATGAAAGAGAAAAGTGAAACTAAAGTCTCTCAGTCTGTCCGACTGTTAGCGACCCCATGGACTGCAGCCCACCAGGCTACTTCGTCCATTGGATTTTCCAGGCAAGAGTACTGGGGTGGGGTGCCATTGCCTTCCCCGAGGGAACCCCTGGCATGCCCATAAGAACTAAAGCATCATGTGGCCCCCAGGAGTCTCTGCACTTAACCACACACACCATGAAACTGCAATGAGAACTTTGGGGCCGAGCAGGGGCCAGACCTTCCAAAGTCCCCACATTTTGGGTCCATTCCTGTCTCCCTACATTGCTGCCACCTGCCTGATGGTGCACCCTCCTCATCGCCAAGACTCTACTCCAGTGGTTCCCAATCTTCAGCCAAAGAAAAAGTATTTGGCCTTTCGCAGAGAAAAATAAGAATAGCGTAATTAGTTTTTCACAAAGCTCAGTGGGAAAGACTATTTCTCCAGGCAAGAACACTGGAGTGGGTTGCCATTTCCTTCTCCAATGCATGAAAGAGAAAAGTGAAAGTGAAGTCGCTCAGTCTGTCCGACTGTTAGCGACCCCATGGACTGCAGCCCACCAGGCTACTTCGTCCATTGGATTTTCCAGGCAAGAGTACTGGGGTGGGGTGCCATTGCCTTCCCCGAGGGAACCCCTGGCATGCCCATAAGAACTAAAGCATCATGTGGCCCCCAGGAGTCTCTGCACTTAACCACACACACCATGAAACTGCAATGAGAACTTTGGGGCCGAGCAGGGGCCAGACCTTCCAAAGTCCCCACATTTTGGGTCCATTCCTGTCTCCCTACATTGCTGCCACCTGCCTGATGGTGCACCCTCCTCATCGCCAAGACTCTACTCCAGTGGTTCCCAATCTTCAGCCAAAGAAAAAGTATTTGGCCTTTCGCAGAGAAAAATAAGAATAGCGTAATTAGTTTTTCACAAAGCTCAGTGGGAAAGACTATTTATTCTGAGAATAGGCTTTTCTTTATTGGTGTTAATATGTTATCTCTTTTATAAAATTATGGCAGGAGACAGTGGAAGTTTTTAAATAAAAAGACAACAATATTTTATTTGGGACACTCAGTATTTCACAGATCCTCAACAAGTTTTAAGGTAGGTTAATATTACAATTTATTTTACAAACTAAAACTCAGGCAGAAATTACATCACTTGTTGCAAACCGTTATAGGAGTCCTACCATAACCAAGAATTACATGGTTTTTCAGATTAATCTGATGTGTGTGAATTTAACAGTGACAGCTTGCAAATAGTCATTAAAAACAAAACAAAACCCAAACCCCACTAGATATTACAGAAATTCTACTTTGGGTATTTTGTAATTCTTAAATCAATCCTACATTAATTATACCTGCTTTTGAATAACCTACTTACTCTCATTGCAAATCTATTTCTGCTGGATCATCAAAAAAGCAAGAGAGTTCCTGAAAAGCATTTATTTCTGCTTTATTGACTATGTCAAAGCCTTTGACTGTGTGGATCACAATAAACTGTGGAAAATTCCGAAAGAGATGGGCATACCAGACCACCTGACCTGCCTCTTGAGAAGCTCTTATGCAGGTCAGGAAGCAATAGAACTGGACATGGAAAAACAGAATGGTTCCAAATAGGAAAAGGAGTACATCAAAGCTGTATATTGTCACCCTGCTTATTTAACTTATATACAGAGTACGTCCATCATGAGAAACGCTGGGATGGAAGAAGCACAAGCTGGAATCAAGATTGGCAGGAGAAATATCAATAACCTCAGATATGCAGATGACACCACCCTTATGGCAGAAAGTGAAGAAGAAAGAACTAAAGAGCCTCCTGATGAAAGTGAAAGAGGAGAGTGAAAAAGTTGGCTTAAAGCTCAACATTCAGAAAACTAAGATCATGGCATCCGGTCCCATCACTCCATGGCAAAAAGATGGGGAAACAGTGGAAACAGTGTCAGACTTTATTTTTGGGGGCTCCAAAATCACTACAGATAGTGACTGCAGCCATGAAATTAAAAGATGCTTACTCCTTGGAAGGAAAGTTATGACCAACCTAGATAGCATATTAAAAAGCAGAGACATTACTTTGTCCACAAAGGTCCGTCTAGTCAAGACTGTGGTTTTTCCAGTGGTCATGTATGGATTTGAGAGTTGGACTATAAAGAAAGCTGAGCGCCAAAGAATTGATGCTTTTGAACTGTGGTTCTGGAGAAGACTCTGGAGAGTCCCTTGGACTGCAAGGAGATCCAACCAGTCTATCCTGGGTGTTCATTGGAAAGACTGATGTTGAAGCTGAAACTCCAATACTTTGGCCACCTGATGTGAAGAGCTGACTCATTTGAAAAGACCCTGATGTTGGGAAAGACTGAGGGCAGGAAGAGAAGGGGACGAAAGAGGATGAGATGGTTGGATGGCATCACCGACTCAATGGACATGAGCTTAGGTAAACTCCGGGAGTTGGTGATGGACAGGAAGGCCTGGCGTGCTGCGGTTCATGGGGTTGCAAAGAGTCGGACACGACTGAGGGGCTGAACTGAACTGAATCCTTATCATTGAAGAAGGAAATGGCAGCCCACTCCAGTACTCTTGCCTGGAAAATCTTATGGACAGAGGAGCCTGGTGGGCTACAGTCATGGGGTCACAAGAGTCAGACACGACTTAGTGACTAAACCACCACCAATCCTTATAGTAACAAATTAGCACATTATTGATTTTGTTGTTTTCTGCTTTGGGAGTGGGTGAAGCAGGAAGATAAGCAGTAAGCTTTCCTCAGAGTGCTAGGCAGCCTTTACGTGCAGGTGCTATGCTCAACGCACCATCTGTGGGGCTTTGGGGTTAAAGAAAAGCAGGTATCTAATGAACCCAAGATCCAGAAAAGATGCCTGGATCCAAAAGGGGTGGAGGTCTTGCACAAGTCAAAGATGAAGAAAAAAGCACTATCATCTCAGGCTACTGATACTCAGCATCATGCTACAGCATCACAGCATATGGGAAGAGCGCTTAAAAGACCAGTAAATTTGTCCCAGCAATCTGTTAATTAAAGTTCTTACTAACTAGACAAACCACATATATACTTAAATTTACATTTTATTAAAATGACATCTATAGAAGCAAAATATCTAAATACGTATTATCTGTTCCACCTCTATTGTCACAAGTCTAATTCACTTAGCTCATTATAATCACTTAAAATTCAGCTCATCCTGACTAGATTCCTGGGCCAGTCTTCTCAAATAACTTGTTTTATTATAAATTTCCTTTTATTTAAACAAGTGTCAGTTAGTAAGAACACAGGATTAAGAGTGGTTAATTAACAACTGAGAAATTATTATAAGGAAAATGTCATTACTGGGTTAGAAAATACAGCATTCAGCAGAGCAAATTTCAAGAGTAAAGATGTAGACACTTACGTTTCTAAACAGGCTGAATGGCACAGCTCAACATAATGTGAGTCAAAGAAGCTAGAGAAAAAGAAGGGAGGGGGTCACAAGAGGTGTCCCCCAGATTGACTGTGGAAGTAAAAACTTTCTATATTAAAAATGTTTATATAAATTATATGAATAGTAATTTTCATAAAAGTCAAAATGAAATGTTCTGCATAGGACAAAAGATATGCCTAAGCAACATGTCATATTTGCACAAGACCACTGAATGTCATGGGTACTAGTAACAAATGAAAAAGCGTAAGTCTATGGCAAACTGAGCAAAGATTTCAGTGTGGTATTCTACAACCCCAAAACTATAAACTACTCTTGCTATACAAAAGCTCTAATGACACACAGAGCCTTTTGTAGGAACACTTGTGCTTCTGGTTGGCACATTATCTACTCTTTAATATGTGAAAGTAATACAGAGAGTTGTGAGAGTTTGTGCAAAACTATTGTACTTACAAAAATGGCACAGAAGTGAATTCAACAGTCGGTGCACATGCACACTTCATTCACATCGTCAGCGACAAAAGGTATTCTGAACACTATTGAACTGAATAAGAACACTGGCTTCAGCAACAGCTGTTAGTGAGCAACAGAGTCACATAAGTTACACCAGAACGGGCAAATAGTGCCCAAGTAAAATTCTATTGTTAAAGCTGAAACAGATTTAAGGCCATTCAAGTTCAAGCACAGGATACAAATCTTTTGGAGTCCCATCTATTTGTGTTTGAAACATGTGACCTTTCTTCTAACTTGTGGTCTTAAACTTCTGTTTTACAAAACCCCAAAGGAAAATCCAGAAGAAATTAACCATAGAGGTCATGTGAAACAAGAGTAATGTGTGTGTGTGTTCGGTAGTCGTTCAGTCGTGTCTGACTCTTTGCGACCCCATGGACTGTAGCCCGCCAGGCTCCTCTGTCCATGGGATTTCCCAGGCAAGAATACTGGAGTGGGCTGCCATTTCCTTCTCCAGCGGATCTTAAGAATAATATATGAAGCTATAATTAAAATAGAGTAAAGAAAGTCAACACTAAAACTGCGAAACTTGTTACTTGTTGGATCCAGCCCTACACTAGGAGTTAGGTGATATATACGATTATTTTCAAGCAGATTACTTTAGGTTGCTCTAGCATGTTCTTTTCTTCAGTGCACTGTTAAACTAGGCAAAAACCCTACACATGTATATTCCTGTACAATAGCAGCACACACTATCGCTACCTGCAAAGCCATCACTCTCAAATGACTTAGTGAGTAAAAGGAAATAAAAAGCAGAGGAGTAACATATTAAGGAGAAATAATGGGAATTAGAAGATTTGTGCGGTTCAGCTCTTTTTAATCAGCCAGCCAGCTTGCTAGCAACAAGAGATGGTTTCCATTGAGGAAGGTCCTGTGGAGTGGGATGTGGTCACCAGTGACCTCTGTCTTATCTGGGGTTGCAGTAGGAAGTTGCTTGCTCTTCATTTTTGCTTTCAGTTCAGTTCAGTCGCTCAGTGTGTCCAACTCTTTGTGACCCCATGAATCGCAGCACGCCAGGCCTCCCTATCCATCACCAACTCCTGGAGATCACCCAAACTCACGTCCATCAATTCGGTGATGCCATCCAGCCATCTCATCCTCTGTCGTCCCCTTCTCCTCCTGCCCCCAATCTCTCCCAGCATCAGAGTCTTTTCCAATGAGTCAATTCTTTGCATGAGGTGGCCAAAGTACTGCAGTTTCAGCTTTAGCATCATTCTTTCCAAAGAACACCCAGGACTCATCTCCTTTAGAATGGACTGGTTGGATCTCCTTGCAGTCCATGGGACTCTCAAGAGTCTTCTCCAACACCACAGTTCAAAAGCATCAATTCTTCGGCGCTCAGCTTTCTTCACAGTCCAACTCTCACATTCATAGATGATTACTGGAAAAACCATAGCCTTGACTAGACAGACCTTTGTTGGCAAAGTAATGTCTCTGCTTTTGAATAGGCTATCTAGGTTGGTCATAACTTTCCTTCCAAGGAGTAAGCGTCTTTTAATTTTATGGCTGCAATAACCATCTGCAGTGATTTTGGAGCCCCCCCCCCAAAAAAAAAAGTCTGACACTGTTTCCCCATCTATTTCCCAGAATCAAAATATTTTTACCCTTTATGCAATCATTTACTTAAAAAATCTGAACCTCCAGGATTTTGTCCCAGATGAGAATACCTTGCTTCTAACTTTAGCTTCTTCAGCTACCTCTGGACTAATCACTTTATCTTCCATTTCCTTCTGTTCCTCTGCAGAGGCTGCCTGGGGGACTTCCGCAGACATACTGCTCCCTCTGCGGACCAGAGGCTGAGAAGAGAGGTGCCCGAGACAGTGGAATTTTTTTAGTGTGTCCCCTGGCATCATGGAATAGTGGCAGTCCTGTGGGGTATCCCTACTGGTTTTTCCTTGGTTCTCGAATTCCAAGTGTTTGAGAACCACTGTCATACAAGAACAGTTCGATCCCCACCTCACCCTTGGGACCTTCCCTGTCTTTTAAGGCTCCTACTTTTCCTTTCTTTTAAAAAATGTCAGTTAGGATATTTTCCCTGTAAAGTCATAAGTATATAGGGGCAGGACAATTGGTAATCGTAAAAACTCACAAAGAAGAAAATAGCAATCCTCTATAGTCTCACTTCTCAAGTGAAAATAAATATTGCTGAAGAGATGCCCTTCTCTTCTGCTTTCTGAGTTTATCATTTAACTTTTTAACACTTTGTATAAGTTGTATGGTCATTTCATAATATCCTATCCTCCTCTTCCTATACAATTAAGTGCTGACTTTGTCTAGCTCCTGGGGTAAGCATTTACATATATGAGCCACTTAATCCACAAACAACCTTGTAAAGTGGGTACTATTATTATTTCCTCTTTGTAACTGAGGCTCAGAGAGTTTAAGGTATACACCCATTTTACAGAGCTGCTAAGTAGTGGAGTCTTTCTGATCAGGGGAGCCTGGCTCTGGAGCCCAGACTCCAAAATAGTCTGATCCAGTGCACTTCCACCATATGGATCTACCACAGTTTATTTAACCATTCTTTTACTTTGGCTCATTTTCCTTTTTTCCTCCAAGTTTCCGGTATTATAAATAAAGCTCTCTTTTCCGGTATGATAAATAAATCATGTACAACCTCACGATTAAGTCTTTGTGTACATTATCCATAAGTATTTCTGCAGAATAATTTCTGGCAGAGGATTTGCTTGATCAAGGAGATTACAGTTTTAAGGCTTTGACAAAATTCCCCAACCTGCATCTCAGATTGTTGTGTCTGTTCAGAATGTCGTATCTTTGAGACTCCATCCAACAAGCTAAGCAATGAAGAGCCAGTGCAGCCAAAAATAAATTAATTTTTAAAAACACTTTTGCTATATGATGCTTTAGTTACTAATATGGTAGTAATCCACAGTGATCCAAACCCTTGTATAATTCAGTCCCCACGAATACCTGTGACTTGTGTCTAATGAACAGAATATGGCAAAAGTAAAAGGATCTTGCAGATGTAATTAAAGTCCCTAATCAATTGATTTTCAGTTAATCAAAATGGAGATTATTCTCGGTGGGCCTTACCTAATTAGGTGAGCCCTTTAAAAGGGTTTGCTGAAGTTAGAGAGACTCAGAGCAGTAGAAACTGTTACTGACTTTTAAGAAGTAAATCATCATGAAATGAGCTGCAAGTAAATGAATTCCATCACCAGTATGGGAGTTTAGAAGTCTATCCTTCCCTGCCACACCTCTATATGAGAATGCAGTCTGGCCATCATCTAGATTTCAGCCCTGTAAGGCCCTGAGCAGAGAACCCAGGTAAGCCATGACCAGACTTCTGAGTTACAGAAATTCTTACATAATAAATGGGTGTTGTCTTAAGCCACTGAGTTGTGAGCTAATACAACTAACAAGACTACAGATTTTCCATGTGTTATTAACCATGGTTTTTCCTTCTTTCCAGCTCATGTTTATGCATTCATCATTTTCTTATTTGGGTTCTTAATAGTTTTTGTTTTAAAAATATCAACAACCCCTTTGTCTGTCATAAATAATAAACAGCCATTACATTTTCACGTGGTCACATCCATTGGTCTTTCCCTTTGTGGTGCCACTTGGAAAGTCCATCCTCATCCCAAAGTGACAGCATGAGTCACATACATTTTGTCTAGTACTTTTGTGGTTTCATCATTACATTTAAATCTTTAATCCATCTGAAGAGGTTTTTAGTAAATGGTGGTGCACAAAAGCCCAACTTTCACTGCTTTCAAACATACAAACGATATCTACTGAATAATCATTTGCTTTTCAACTGAATTTATATCAGATCAAAAGTCTAAATTTGGCCTTTTCTGTGTGTTACATTAGGTCTATCCTGTTCTGCTTTAGTATCCAACTGTTTTCATTGTTAGAACTCTACGATGCATTTGAGTATAGTAGGAAAAAAATCTCACTTCATTTCTTTTCTTTCATAAACTTTCCTCATGATTCTCAAACATTTCTTCTTTCATTTTATCTTTGGAATTGTTTTGTCAAATTCCATTGGCAATTTAATTGTATCTGTGGCACACTGAGATACATTTATAGATTTATACACATATAGATTATAGAATCGGGGAAGGCAATGGCACCCCACCCCAGTACTCTTGCCTGGAAAATCCAATGGACGGAGTAGCCTGGTGGGCTGCAGTCCATGGGGTCGCTAACAGTCGGACAGACTGAGCGACTTCACTTTCACTTTTCTCTTTCATGCACTGGAGAAGGCAATGGCAACCCACTCCAGTATTCTTGCCTGGAGAATCCCAGGGATGGGGAGCCTGGTGGGCTGCCATCTATGGGGTCACACAGAGTCGGACACGACTGAAGTGACTTAGCAGCAGCAGCAGCAGATTATAGAATTGACTTTCCATATTTCCATACCAGAACATGTTTAGAATTGTGTGTCTTTTCCGTGACCTTGTCAAGATAAGTTTAGTCATGTACATCTTCCACGTGTCTTATTGGATTAATGACAGGGTTTTAAATATTTTCATTTAAGACATCCTAACTAGTATATTTCGATAATTGTTTATTTACTAGATTATAAGATTTTTTTAAACTTACTTGTGCAACTATAAATCAGTAAGAGTCTGGCAAAAATCAATGAAAGCATTCTGTGAGAATCAGTTCTTAAACAATTATCAGTACCCCCTCGTGGGATGTATGTACCTATGCTGATTAGTCTAAACCAACAAGAGAATCCCAAATTCCTTGCAGTAATTGGTTCAGGAATGGACAAATCTAAGATAAGTTGGGCCAGTGAAACAAAAAAGAAGTTTTCCAGGGGATTGTGATAAGAAGCTTTCTTGCTCTTTGATGAGAACCCCAGGAAGCCGGCTTCTCCCATTGGTCACAGTCAAGGAGACGTGTGTATTTTGGCAGCTGCTGTGTGACCATAAGAAGCACCCTCAGAATGAAGCTGAGTCTGTGGATAGCAGAGCAGAAATGCCGAAAGACTGTGCTGGTGACACCTTTGAACGCCTGGATCATCTAACTCAAGATCTGCCCTGCCTCTGTGCTTATTCTTTGAGCCAGTTCATTTTCTGTTTGTGCCCCTTTCACCTGGGCCTTTTTTAGCCCAAAGCACCCTGCTGATACATGAGGACCGAGTGAGACAGATGAAGGACAGTTCCCAGCACAGACTGGCTGCTCAGTATATGATAGCACCACCCGCCACCACTCCTGACCCGTAGCCCCACCAGGCCTTACTTCCGTGTCCAGTGCAGACCTGCGTCCCCCTTTGCTCCCACACTTTCTCCCTCCTCACTCACATTCGGAGCTATCTCGTCCTTAAAGACCTGCTCAAATTCTGTTTCCTTCACAAATGCTGTTTGGCTTGTGGGGAATTCTCCTCCGTGCTCGGCTTGTCTGAGCCTCACTGCCTCCGTGGCTGCCTTTGCCTTCCTGAGTCTGGGTCCATCTCCCCATTCCCCATCTAGAGTGAGTCCCTCCAGGGTCTGGACCACCCAGTGTACCTCAGCCTCCTCCACTGGTCTGCCTCCTGCAACCTCTTGCCCCTTGTAATGTTCAGTGAGCACTTGATGCTGAAGTTACCAGCCTCTAAATTTCTTCTCTCCCTTGCTTTTTACAATTTGTGGGCACCAGGATTCAGCTGAATGAGATTCCTACCAACAGCAAGAAGGGTGTTATTATTTTGTTCTGAAGGTCTCTACAAGTGTAAGGCATGTCTAAAGTGGCTATAAATAATTTATATTGTCCATAACTCAAGTCGATCAAAATAGACTTCATCACAGTGATGCGGCAAAATCTGGTACAAGCTGCTTTTCTGCTGCCTCCAAAGCCATTACGAACTAGGTGCAGATGAAAATCTGCCTGGATTCCCTCCTGAATCGGATTAATGCCCCATCTGAAATCACATTAATCACAATCTGTCCGAGATTAGACCCTGGATAATCCCAATGGACAAGAGGTGACAACCCAGATTCTATCATCCCATTCATTACCTATTTTTGGAATTTGCTAGTAACTCTAGCCTCCAGAATATGTTTTCTGGTTAAAGAGGATCTTTTGTAGATTCTTTTGAAAAACTGTCAGTTCATGGGCTTTGAATAGAGCCAAGCGCTTGGTGTCATTAATGTCTCCTATTTTGTTTCCAGGTGATGAACAGACAACAAAATCCCCAAGTCCGTAGTCTTTGTTATGAGAAACACACACACATTTAGCTTTTTACAAACCTATGTTGAAAAAAATTAAAGACATCCTTCAAAACCTTTAAAAGATCAGGACAACAACTTTCTGAAGAGACATCCTCATGTTTGAGGATATATGATATTTTCTTTTCTGCTTGTTTTAGTATCATAAACGTAAGCATCTATGGTTGGTAAAGGGGCTGTAACTGGCCCCCAAAGTCTGAAAACCGCCTCCCCCCCACACACATCCACACATCTGTGCAGGATGGAGGACTTTTTACAATGTTCCATTTCCTGCTGGCAAGTCAAACTGAACTCTGATAGCTGATGTTGCTCTTATCTGCATCTAGAACTACTGCTCAAGGGAAATGCTAGGACCAAACGAGTCGGGGCAAACCAGTTCCGGTGCCCACATTCTCAGACCTCTGGTGCGGGAGCACAGCAGAGAAAGCCAGCCCCGGGAAGGACACAACCCACATAATAGGACTGCTGCCCACAGTACTGGTATCTGTATCTCAAACCAGATGTTATTTTTCAATATCTTTAACAAGTAAGTTACAAATGAGTGGTATTCTTTTCCTCATTCTATGGGACTACGAGTAGAAATACTTCCCTTTATCCCACGGCAATGGTTGCCAAGGAACTGATCACCAGCCAACTCTCCCCAAACTAGCCTGCTGCCAACCTGCTCTTCCTAGGTTTCTGGGTGGAGAGCGGAGCTGTCCATCCATAGGATCTCTTCCTTCATCTCCTGGCCCCTTACCCGCCCCCCGGCCCCGACTCACATCCTTGTTTTCTCTTGCCTTGCTTGATGCACCCACTCTTTCCGTAGCACACTATGCTCTTGCTGTTTTCCATCTGAATCACTCTGGCCAGGCAACAGGATCACGGAGGTTCCCTTTGGCCAAGAGAATCCCTGAGATTCCACAGTGGAAGTTCGAGGCTACACACAGTCTGACACGAGCTTCCTTTCAGTCTTTTACTCTTGCTGACTCCTCCACGGAAGTCCAGCCACGTGGACCTGCCTTAGGTGGCTACAGGGTCTTTCCTGTCTCCTGTCTTTGCTCGTGTCACTGTCCTGGGTCATTCTCCCGCTCCCAGCTGCTCACCTTTCCCCCAAATGCATTTGTGTCATTCATCTTCTCTCTCTATCTTTGAGACCATTTTCCTCTTTCCTTTCCTGATCCTTTTCTTCTTGGCACTTATCCTACAGGGCTCAGATAAGATGCCACAGGCTCCAAGAAGTCTCTCCAGCCATCCCATTCTGTGCTCCTCCCTGGTATTACTGTTCCAGGTTTGGTAGCTCTCTTCCCAGTGCTGATCATAAGTCAAAGGTGAACAAAGTCAGACATGAGGTAAAGTGGCGAGGACAGATTTTAACTAATGATATCTTTTGCATCAGGGAGAAGAGTCTCATGAACTGAACTCAACTGCAATTTGTACAGAGGTGACCAGGCATCTTAAAGGGAGAGTGAGGGAGTAAGGAGGGCTCATAAGAGTCAGCGAGGTGAAAAATTGCAAAAGGCTGGAAGATGGGAGGCTGGCCCTATCTTCAGGTGTTGGTTGGAACAAAAAGTAAATTCTTTCAGCAGTCTTGAGTATTTTCAGGTAGACACCTTAAGCAGGGCTGGGGTGATCCTAGGGATGTGGACTTGAGATGTGAGAGACTATGTTAGTGTTTTGCTCAAATCTACAGGCTAAGACTGAGGTCTAGTTGAGAAAGGGCTCAGAGAAGCCTGGCTAAAGTTTGGTCAAGGAGAGACTGTGTCGCCTCCCTTCATCATCCTCTCCTCCTTAGCCTTGTTTCAGTGAAGGCACCCTGTCCAACCAGGGGCCTCAGCCTTAGCCTGGACCATTTGGTGAGAGGCCAGCCTTTCTGCAAAACCACCCAATCCTGGTTTGGTGATTCTGTTCCTTTTGGAGCTCAGTCTTTCCCTCTTTTCTTCTCTCCCTTTCTTTCTCACTTTGCTCTGTATCCTGATCTTGGCAAAGGGAGGGATAGTGATAGGATGAAACCACGCTGTAGAAGGTAGACCCTGTGAGGCCACTGGCTGACAGAAGTCAGCCAGGAATGCCAGTGCCTGGGGCCAGACTGCTCAGAACCACATCCAGGCCACCTGAGCCAGCTGGGGATTCCCTTCTGGGAAGACAGGAAAAACACAACTGTCCCTAAAGCCATCCGCATGGGTCTTTTCTATGATTTCCTCCCCTCCTGGTGGCTTAGAGGATAAAGCGTCTGCCCACAATGCAGGAGACCTGGGTTTGATCCCTGGGTAGGGAAGATCCCCTGGAGAAGGAAATGGCAACCCACTCCAGTACTCTTGCCTGGAAAACCCTATGGACGGAGGAGCCTGATAGGCTATAGTCCATGGGGTCTCAAAGAGTCAGACACAACTGAGCGACTTCACTTCACTTCACTTCCCCTTCTGGGATGTAAGCTTGGCAGGTTATCCCTTGCAGCTATGAGGGTGTGATTTGGAAAGAAACAAAGGCTCCCAGGTGGTTTTGTTTTTAAAGGGCTACTTTTTCTCATCCTTCTATAATGGTCGTATTGATCCCCCAAGGACAAGAATGCTGTAAACTGGGTTCCTTAACACAGAATGACCTTTGTCACATGTCCACTATAAACAAAGTAACTGGCAAGTAAGTTCATCCCATCTGGACAGACTCACATAGTGAAAGCTGATAACTAGTTTCATGGACTAGTGGCTTTAAGTCTCAGTCTCACCTCTTACTAGATGTATTAACTCATTTAGGTTATTAATTTATTTGTTTCTGAGCTGCTGAAAGATGGTAAAAAGACCTGCCTCAGCACCTCAGATGTAGAGTCAGCTTCACGAGATGCACCCTGTGGGGCTCCATCCTTGGTTTCACGTTTTGACACTGCCATCTTGAAATTCTTCCTAATTTTTGAGCAAGGGACACCACATTTCATTTTGCACTGGTATCCACATATTATGTAATCCAGCCTGTCCTGGGGGTTGTTGGGAACTTTAAATGAGACCTCTTAAGATGGCCCAAGGCCTGGCCAGAGGCAAGTGTTCAGTGAATGTTAGGAAGGGATGGGCCCGCCCTGTGTCACTTGCCTGTTTGCTCAGAGGAAGCTGGTGGGGGTCAGACAAGAGAGCCTGGGGAGAGAGGATGGGTCTGGATATCAGGAGGCCTGGAATCTGACTCTGATTTGCCAAGTTTCTTGCTCTTCCCAGGCCTAAGCTGCTGTCTGAAACATGGTGCCCAACTCCCCCCAAAGTCGAGCTCTCAGAAGCCTATGGTGGTGATGATGTGGTGGTGAGACCCCTTCTGGCCTCCTCTGTACAATGTCTCCAGCTGCCTTTGGAGACAAGGGTGTGGGCTGGGAAGGGGATGGAGGCAGGAGCCAGAGGAGAGCCCAGGTCCTCAGGTGGGCAAAGAGAAATCCCATCCCAAAGAACTCCAGCAGGAAGACCCCTGGCCTGGGTCAAGGGGCCTGGCTTCCAGCTCCGTTTCTCTCACTTACATGCTGGAAGACAGGTCATTGGCTTTCAGTTTCCTCTCTGATACTCACAGGGGGATTAATGCTCCCATCACTAGCAACATCTTCCTTTGTGTTGGGTGGACAGTGTGTCTGTGACATGCCCTTTGTGTGTGATTTGGAGGCCATATAGTGTAGTGATACTACCAGCAAGTCAGGGGGCAAAGAGTCTGGTTCAAATCCTGGCTCCACTGGCTATGAAACCTGGAACAAATTACCTAATATCTCCAAGCCTCAAGGTCTTCATCTGTGAAACAAGGATAACTTTTATCTACTTGGCTGCATTGGATCTTGGTTGCTGCGTCCTGCAGGATCTTCCGTTGCAGCGCACGGACTCTCTAGCTGTGGCACAGGGGCTCACTAGTTGCAGTGTGTAGATTTAGTTGCTCTGTGGCATGTGGAATCTTAGGTTCCTGACCAGGGATCAAATCCACATCCCCTGCATTGCAAGGTGGATTCTTAATCATTGGACCACCAAGGAAGTCCCAGACACAGGGATAATTTTAACAAGAGTAACTCCTTCCTAGAATTGTTGTGACACACTGGCAGGCCTGTGTGTGAAGGTGGGTCCAAGTTAGAGTCCTGTATGTTAGCTATGATGAAGATGATTCTGAACATGAAGGTTAAGCCCCACATTCTTCCCCATATATGTGGTTCCATGATGATGAATAGGAGATAAAACATCTCGCAGCAGGTAAATGTCTCCTGAGTGGGTAGGAGCAGAAAGGCAGGTAGTGGGGAAGGAAGCGGAGTGTGTGTGCATGTACAGGCCTGTAGGAGCTGTCTGTGAGCTCTGTGCTTGAGGAGGAGGAGGCCAGGCAAGGATGACCACCTCTCTGGCCTGCAGCTTTTTCTCTGTCAGACAAAGTCCTGAAAGAGAAAGTTTCCAAATGGTCGGGAGTTCTAGAAGGAAAGAAGGGAGGCTCGACTCAGCAAAACTGTAAGATAATAAAGCCTGCTTTGTGATCTGCTCCCAGGCCCCGGATTCCTTCCTGCTCTTTCTTTCAGGTTTTGTTTTCAGGGTGGGAGCGGCTGTCCCTGTATTGTGAGTGAGCACCTGTTTTGTGCTTTCTCAAGGATTTCTGAACAGTAAGCCTATCTTTTAGGGGAATTGTGAGTAGAGCTTAAGGCAGCAGTGGTGGGGTGGGGGAAGTCTGGGGAAAAGGAATCCAGAGAGACTTCTCTGTGCTTCCAGAATCTTCCCAGGAGGAGGGTCATAGCCAGGGCTAGTTTTATGGAATATATAGAGCTCTGGAGCTCAAGCTGCTATTCCCTTTAAGGGTAGAGAGTACTCTAAAGCCCAGAAATGGAGGGCCCCCAGATCTCCTGTGTTCTGTAGTCTGGGACATGGAGAAGGGGACCATGGGAGTATCTGGAAAGCAGATACCCAAGGCAGGGTCAGATCAATGGCACCTTGTGGCTGTGCCAGGGGAAAAGGATCTTTGCTTCTCTCACTCTTGTGCTGTCTCTCAAGGATGGCTGTGATCCAGGAGGCCCAGGTGGAGGGGTCTTGAGAACAGTCCTTGATTTTCTAGCTGCAGAGAAGCGAAGCTGTTGACAGATGGAGCCACACTCATGTGGGTCTTCGACCACAGTGGAAGCAGCAAAGCCTATGGAGCCGGGAAGACCTGCTGTGAATGCCAGTTCTGGTTTATCCTGTGACCAGAAGCAATCATGTCACCTCCCTAAGTTTCAGTTTCCTCGGGGATTGAAGGAATCTAACATTAGCCACCTCATCACGTGCATGTGTGCTAAGTCATTTTGGTCATGTCTGACTCTTTGTGACCCTATGGACTGTAGCCCACCAGGTTCCTCTGTCCATGGGATTCTCCAGGCAAGAATACTGGAGTAGGTTGCCATGCCCTCCTCCAGGAGATTTTCCTGACCCAGGGATTGAACCCACTTCTCCTGTGTCATCCTGCATCGGCAGGCAGGTTCTTTACCACTAGAGCCCCCTGGGAGGCCCACCCACCTCATCACATCGCTGCAAAGACCTAATAGGCTAATAACAGGGCCTTAGCACATAACCCACTCCAGTACTCTGGCCTGGGAAATCCCAAGGACGGAGGAGCCTGGTAGGCTGCAGCCCATGGGGTCGCACAGAGTCGGACACGACTGAAGCGACTTAGCAGCAGCAGCAGCACATGATGGAGACTGAAAGAAATACTGGTTTATGACCCGGCTACCTGACGTCCCAGGAGAGATCAACTACTCACTCTACTGCCCCCTCAACACCTTCCCTCCTTCCCACCCCTGCCCACGGCCCCCCAAACACCCTCTTCCTTAATAAGTTCTCAAACAATTGGTTTTTCTGGGTTGTAGGAGGAATTTCTCTTGGCCCAAGAGATTAACAGTCTAGACCTAGGATTCCAGCCCAGAGCCGCCCCCTCCTGGCTGCCTGAGCCACTGTGTTAATTGATTTGCTTGCTCCTAGTTGGGTGCTGAAAGTCTGGCCAGGCCCAGAGCCGTTGGGGAGGGAGGAGAGGCAGCCAAGAGCACCTTTTTCAGTTCACTACAGAAGGGTACCTACCACATACTGCCTCCCAGTTCTGAGACTGTGCCCAGCTACACAGACATCATCTGTACACAGACTCTTCACTCAGACTACACTTTCTGAGCCTCCATCCCCACAGAAGCGACACACAGAACAAGCATACATGGAAATGCACAAAGAAACCATCAGATGACACATACACACAGATAGACTTGCCCTCCACACCCAGAGGCAGGCAGGCACCAGGAACATGTAAGGCACAGTGTACACACAGACTCCCAATATAAAGCCATAATGATAAGTGTCATATTTACCACTATTGCACTTCCCTTTCACTTTTCACGTTCATGCCTTGGAGAAGGAGGTGACAACCCACACCAGTGTTCTTGCCTGGGAATCCCAGGGACAGGGGAGCCCAGTGGGCTTCCGTCTATGGGGTCGCAAAGAGTCGGACACGACTGAAGCGACTTAGCAGCAGCAGCAGCAGCACTATGTGCCAGATATTGTTCTATCCTTTTCCAGAGAATAATTCTTACAACAGTAGAAGTAGATACTATTTCTACTCCCCTACCCCATTTTACCAAGGGAACATTTCATGCAAAGATGGGCTCGATAAAGGACAGAAATGGTATGGACCTAACAGAAGCAGAAGATATTAAGAAGAGGTGGCAAGAATACACAGAAGAACAGTACAAAAGAGAGCTTCATGACCCAGATAATCACGGTGGTGTGATCACTCACCTAGAGCCAGACATCCTGGAATGTGAAGTCAAGTGGGTCTTAGAAAGCATTACTATGAACTAAGCTAGTGGAGGGGATGGAATTCCAGTTGAGCTGTTTCAAATCCTGAAAGATGGTGCTGTGACAGTGCTGCACTCAATATGCCAGCAAATTTGGAAAACTCAGCTGTGGCCACAGGACTGGAAAGGGTCAGTTTTCATTCCAATCCCAAAGAATGCTCAAACTACCGCACAATTGCACTCATCTCACACAGTCAACATTCTCCAAGCCAGGCTTCAGCAATATGTGAACCGTGACCTTCCAGATGTTCAAGCTGGTTTTAGAAAAGGCAGAGGAGCCAGAGATCAAATTGCCAACATCCACTGGATCATGGAAAAAGCAAGAGAGTTCCAGAAAAACATCTATTTCTGTTTTATTGACTATGCCAAAGCCTTTGACTGTGTGGATCACAATAAACTGTGGAAAATTCTGAAAGAGATTGTAATAACAGACCATCTGACCTGCCTCTTGAGGAACCTGTATGCAGGTCAGGAAGCAACAGTTAGAACTGGACATGGAACAACAGACTGGTTCCAAATAGGAAAAGGAGTACATCAAGGCTGTATATTGTTACCCTGCTTATTTCACTTATATGCAGAGTACATCATGAGAAA
>SJYX01014549.1:182803-233476 GCA_006410675.1 Oreotragus oreotragus
ATGGGAGGCTAGCAGCAAAGCTGGCAACTACTGAAGGAAAATGGGAGGAGGTGGGAAGATTGGGCCACGTTTATATTTTACTTCCTGAAAGTCAAGGTGATGCTAGCACAGACGTTGAAGAGACTGTTCTCCTTCTTCAGGATTTAGGAAATGGTGCTGCAAACTTAGAGATAAAGGAAGAGATATTTAGGGTTAATGAGGACCAGCTTTACCTCTCAAGTGCCCAGAAACGGTTTTAATAATCAGGGTTAGAGTCTTTGAGGGTTTGTTCCCTTAACTTAAATTCTTCCCTCCCAAACAGAAATACAGATATTTCCTTTTACCTTCTGGTTGGCCACTGGATAGGGGGCTAAACTTTCAAAAGTCTTACTTGGGAAAACTTTTGATTGCTCTAGAATATCGGGTTTTGTCTTTTTAAAAAAGGAAATAACAGGTTCTTGAATTTGAAAAATTTCATTATGGTTGTTAATTAGCTTTGAATTTTTGCTTTTGACAGATGGCAGTATTTTAATGCTACCGATGGAAACATCTGCCTATCTAATTACAATCACTTCTTCCTTGGCCATCCATAGATCACAAATCTAATTCCTTTTTGGATATTTATATGAGTGTGTCTGTTTTTGAATACTGGGAAATTATTCTGATCAAAGTGGTTACTGTGTATTTAGGATACCTGTAGCTATGTGTTGATGTTGTTTAGTCAATAAGTTGCATATGACTCTTTGACCCCGAGGACTATACAGCATACCAGGCTCCTCTGTCCATGGGATTCTCCAGGCAAGAATACTGTGTGGGTAGCCATTTCCTTCTCCAGGGGATCTTTCAGACCCAGGGATCGAATCTGAGTCTCCTGCATTGGCAGGCAGATTCTTTGCCACCGAGACACCTGGGAAACCCTGTATCTGTGTGTGCTGCAGTATAAAACATCAGAAGCTCTTTTCCTGTAGATTGCTGCTAGCCACCCAAAGGGGCACATCGTTTTCCGTGTGGGTTTCCAAGAGGAGAGTTTGACTCTAAAGCCTTATTATGATGGTCCCTGGTGAGGTGTCAGATCTATGGTTGGTTAGTTACATTAATAAATATCAATTTTACTGGCTCCCAGGTCATCTTTAAACATCTTCTGTAATACAGTAGGGATTTCCTTGTAAATTAAATTACCTGTAACAATTACAAGTGTATTTTATGCTTACTCAACTTTTAAAGTGAGATAACCCAGTTGTGTAGTAAAAAAGTCAGTTCAATAAAAGAGGCCATAATGTGGGAAATGGGAGTTATTTAAGTAGATTCACCTTAGAATAAGATTTTCTCAGTAGATTTATCTAATAATTAGGGTAGCTCTATGTAATTGAAGCAGGAAAGAGATTCCCAGAGATGGAGAAGTTTGTGGCTACCTTACCACAAAATTTAATACATATTGAAAGGCTACACAGTTCTGGGAAATTCAGAGTTCCTGTGGCAGTATTCCCAACGAACTTTAATTTTTAATGAGTTTTGTAACAGAAATCAGCCTTTCAGTTTTGAATATGAAATAGCTTTAAAGCTTAGTTTTGTCAGAGCTGCAAAGACTAGGTTTAAGTAAGATTGTTTTGTCTAAGATTGTTCTCTTAAAAAATGTGAGATTCTGCCACTGCTGTCTGGGGGAGGACATAAGCTGCCACACATTTAGTTAGCTGTGTTTTCCCATACAAGTATTCACCAAAGAGAGCAAGGGAATTTGCTTGAATAGCAGCATGCTAGAGATGGGAAACAATGAATGAATAATAAACTATATGCAGTGGAGTCCCAATGGACTTGTGATAAAAGCAGGAAATTCAGAGAGTTTATTAAGCTGATGTAGGGAAGATTAGAGGCTTTTAAATATGGGTCTGATTGATGTAAAGGTAAACTTTCCTCAAGATACTGGCATTCAGTGCAATAAGGAGGATTGTGTGACCAATTACAGGCTAGCACCCTGTTGATGGAGACTGTGCATGGAAGATGCTGATAAATGGAGTCAGGCTGAGAGCAATAATAGGAGCGAAAAAGGGCACAGAGAAATACTCCATGGGGAACCAGATGTGGAGTGCTGTGGGGGAGTGGTTCAATTTATAAAGCAAGTTTGGCGCCTCGAAGAAATCACGCCAGAAAGGCTAGAGTGCTAGGTGAGTCCATCTTTTGGATCCGGGCACCACCCGGTCGATAAGGTCAAGGGCTGGTGAGAGAGTGGGTCAGGGAGTGAACGGAGGGGCAGGAGTTGAGAAAGGCAGAGAGCTTCCTCCGTGGGAAACAGGATCTTTAAGGCGGGAGTATCATATGGAAGGCGGGAGACCTCTGGGTTCCGGGTTTGGGAGCAGGGAGATGGAAGTGGAAGAAGAGGGGTAGTGAGGAGTAATCCCTTCCCAGAGTATTGAGACCCGAGAATTCAGAAAACTTGGCAAAGAGCTCTGGAAGAACTGGCCCAGGTGGCTTCTTTCCTGGGGAAGGAAGGAAGGAAAAATGGTAGAGGAGGCGAGTTCCGGACCGAGGTTCAGGGTTCGAGGCTCACAGCGCCCCCGACTGCCTGGAGCGAGGGAGAGGCTCCGGAACTCGGCAGGAAGCCGCGGGCCCGAGATCGTGCTGGGCTTCGAAAGGACTAGCCGCGTAGAGCTCCGGGCCAGCGAGCTGCAGCCGAGAGCGGGACGTTCGGTTGGGCAACGGAGTTGGGCGTTCAAATGCCGCGGCTCTCGGGCCTCGGGCGGCCAATTCTGGGCTTTAAAGCCGGGGCGCAATGGTTACCTACGCTCCGGCTGGGCCCAGTCGCATCGTCAGCTTTACAGGCTGGACCGAGCCGAGGCTTTTCGCTTCGGCCCAGCGGGTCCACCTGTGGCCCCTGAGCCTCGGGGGACCGCGGACCGGGCCCCCGCCCCCAGGAGAACGCCAGTGGGTGGCACTCGTCCCCGTAGATTGGAGCAAGATGTGCCTGCGATCACCTGCGCGCTGTTCTTTCCCCATCCCGGGAGTTTAGAAGTCGTAAAACCCTGGGGAGTTAGAGCTTCAATCATTCTGGCCCGGCGGAGCGCGCAATAATAAAGTAGGGAACCTGAGACCTCCAGAAACCGCGCGGGTCGGGAGTCACCCCCCGAGGAGCCCCCGGGCCCGATCCTTGCAGGCTCCCCAGCCGGGTGGGGCCTGAGTTTGTCTCAATCAAAGCTCCTCCCCTCCCGGACGGGGGAGTGGGGGAGTGGGGGCAAATGAGACCATTCAATTAAATGTTTAATTGCGAATACTGGTATGGTTTCTGGAAGGTTAATCACAGCCGTCTCAATTATTTATGGCTTTTTGGCAAATTTCCGACCAGATAAGCATATTTCTATTGTGAAGCGTCTTGTAGGAAATCTTATAAATATTTGATTATTCATTTCAGCTACAAGGATTCTGCATCCACGCCCCAAGATGCGGGGAAAAGCGGAATTTGGGAACGCCTCTCCTGGATGGGGCGCCCCAGGCGGCGGCGGGTCGCTCAAGAAGCCGGCCGCCGGTACCTGGCTCCCAGGCCCTCTGGCCACGGAAGAGCCCCGGGCCGCCGGCCGGAGGGGAGGTGCGGGTGCCAGGGCCGAGCCCCCTCGGCTTCCGTGTGCGGCCCTCCGCCCGGCCGCGGCTGGAGGTGCTTCTAAGCGCGCCGCGGCGAGGGCCCCGGGCCCTGGGTCTGGCGCCCCGGTCCAAGTCTCCGCCAAGCCCTGGGAGCGGGCTCCGCTGGAGCGGAAGGGGGTCTCTCCGCCCCGAGCCCTGAGTCCCGAGCCCAGCTGGGCCCCCTCAGCCCGAGCGCGCGGAAGACCCCGGGGGCCGGGCGGTAGGAGCACAGAGCGCACAGGGATTGCCTTTACTTTCTTTCTCTTTCGTTTGAAATTGGACCTCTTTATTTTCTATTTGCAAAGAAGTAAAAACAGCATATACATAACTCGACAGCCTTGGGAGGATCCAAAAATAAATGTCCTGAACAGGAGGTAAGTTTGCTTTTAACAACCCGGTGTAACTTCTGTATTTTCCGTCCCCTCCGCCCCCAGTCTTGAATCTTATAGTATTAATACCAATCCCCCCCAATCAGATCTTTTTTCTTGCTAATGTTTGATCCTTATCTGACAGAAATAATTCCCAGTGTCACTCAGTGAACAGCTTAGCACTGACCGTCGGCTTAAGGTGGAGAAACGATGAGAACACGATATGGAAAGGTCAACATCTCCTGGCAGACACTCCTCCCGTTCAGCTGTGAGCCGTGCACAGGAGTGAAAACGTCTATTCAGGGCCTTTGTGACCATCTGTTTTATTTTTACTTCGGCTTCATTGCAGTTATTTGAGAAAATACTTTAGAGTGGTTCACTATGTTTGATCTTTTTTGGATCCCTAATTTTTATTTTGGAGAACTTCAGTTCAGCAATCCTATTTCTATAGGAGACTCTCTGTATTGGCCGCTGGGAAAGTTTAGGCAGACAAATGAATAACAATGCTCTGAGTTAATTTCAGATAGCTGCTAGACCATATTAGTAATTAGAATGTAAAACTGTTACAAACATCTTCTACTCAAACCTCATAAGGGAAATTTAAAGCAGGTTAACTTTTAGTAAGTCTTTAAGATACTTCCAGAGTTGGAATTAGTTTTTCTTTCAAATCTGCATTGCCTTCACAAGAAAAGTCACCACTGCAAACAGAATAAGTTATTTTATTACAAGAACAAAACAGACTTGCTAACTTTTTGTCTAATTTCACCCATATTACAAATGCAAAGTATATGTTACCATAGGATGTAAGTTATCAAACTCCAAACTATTGAGCATAAATGAAATAAACTCGCAGAATCAGAAAGAACATTAAAGTATCTACAGTCTTTATAAATAGTGTAAAGTATATACCATATCTACAGAGTATAAACACGTGAAAATGAACTTCTTAAGCAGTAGTTACAATGTTTTGAACAATTCAAAATATTAATGAGGGTACTCAAATACACAACCAACCAAAACCTTTATTTTTTCTCTTTTTTTAAGAAAAACTGTCGAGCTTCTTCCCAGGCCTGCTGAGGAAATCTGTTAGCCAGTTCAAGATAGTCTTGGGAACCAAGGCATTTTCCTGAGGGGGGAAAAAAGAAGAGAATAGTAAACAAGTTAAAGTCTTCAACATTTAAGAAATGAAAATTACTTTGATATCTGAGTCCAAAATGGAGACATACATTTCAAATAAACCATGATGCAAATTTCAGTAAAGGTAACTCATCTATATCTGTAGTATGAAATATATAATATATATTTTAATTACAATCTATTTTATGCTTCTAAGCTACTCAGACATTAACCTCTAGGTAAAATATGAAAAACACCGTTTTGGGACTCTGGAGTGAGAAAATAGGGAAAATAAGTATGGTGAACAAAATAAAATGAGTTGCGTATTCCATCCTTAAGTTAGCCTGGAAAGGCTGTATCTGTACATAAACTTGATGGCTGTTTTCTAAAATAGTCCGTTGGATCTAAAACATGATTTTAGTTTAAACATAACTTTAAAAAATGCTCAAATCTGGCATTCAGTTGCCCAACAAAGCAGAGGGAACTATCAGGCGCTTTACTGGCTACTGAAACAGTCTCCTGGCCAGCAGTAAGGGTTTGGAAACCTGGATTCTTCCTTAGTAATAAGAATGTGGTGTGTCAGGAGCTGCTTCATATAAGAATTTAGAGGTTCACCTGGGCAATGAACTCAAAACATCTTGAAACATTTTCTGGGGACATTCTAAGCAATAGGGGAACAGATGTCCAGGTGCAGACTAGCAACTTAGTGTGGCATCATCATTTTTAAAAATCAGGTAAGCATATTATGAGCTGTCACCAGTATAGCGATGACTTTTCTAAGCAAAGTAGAGAACAGTTCCCTATTTGCTGTTTTGAAGATTAATCCCATAGTAATTGGGGAAAGCATGAAAGTCAGAAAAGATGATCCTTTGGAAAAGAGAGGTTGAAACTGAGCAGACAGAGGTAGCCCTGGGACATGCCTGACAGATAGGCAGCAAATGGTGACTCATTCTTACTCAGGAGGAAGAGGAAGAAAAAAAATGTCTATACTTCTTACTGGCCAAGAAAAAGAAAAACAAACCCAAAAAACTGCCGTACAATTAAAAATAAATACATTAGAAGAAGCTTTCTCTAGGCATTTTCAAAATTTAAACCATTGTTTTTAAGATATAGAAACAAATTACGATTACAAATGATTTTTTTCCTAGCCTCCAACAACTTGAAAAAAAAGGCTGTGACAGTCAGGGCAGAAGTGAACTTGCACACTAATTCTGACTTAGGCAAATGGTGCCAACTATGATGGTGACTTGAATTTCTAAAAAGGGGCATAGCTTTCTGTTTACTCGTGAGTGTCTGAGCCAATAAAACATGACATTTTCTCATGATACTGTTACAGTTTTAGTTATATTCTCATTTATGTACTTTTCAGCACCTGTCCATTGTAAAGAACTGTGAGACACACATACACCCCCTGCCTAGGGTGACCTCTTCCTCTCCCAAAATGAGGGCTACTGAGTGGGTGCCCCAGAGGATCTTCCTGGGACTAGACCTCCGGCCACTTTAAAGACTATCAAACTAATGGAAGAATTGGGGAATATCTGGATGAAGGTCTCATTAATCAGAGATGCTGACATGACAGTCAGACAAAGAGCAACTTGCACTTCTCATTTACAGTGGGGGTAGCAGAATATTTAAAAAAGTAAAAATGCACTTGAAAATTCTACATCTCAGCTCTGATCACAGGACTCACCTCAGCAGAGATGCTATAGGGAAAAACATTTTTTGTAAATCTTTTGGCCCCTGAACTGTGCTCCTTCTTCATGTAAAACAATTTTACAATTTTTATTTTGAATAAAAAATTCAAGTGCTTGAATTTTACGGGAACATATGGGCTACTATCAATGACAGTTATATTCTGAATACTGGTAGGGAACTAAATGTATGTAATTTCAGCATTTATGTGAGTAATGTAGGCCAATATTAATGATCCAATTGTCTCTTCTATTACAAGGTAGCTCTTTAGTAATTATTCACCATTTATTATAACTTGCACGAGGTGAGTATAAATTATAGAAAGATGTTTTGTGCTTTTCTTTTTTCCATATATTTCTCTGTATATTCTGATACACTCATGTTTGATGACAAAATCAATTTCTTTATTCTCTGAAATATACTTTGTATCTGAACTTCAAATATTTTAGGTGATGAAATAAATTGATTTCTTGACAGGTGCAAAGGGTAGAGTGAGAAATGTCCAGCTCACAAACACATGGCATTTAATTTCAATAGAGACATACCTTTGGGCTGATAAGACTGGTTATCTGCCTGACCTGAAGTCTGTGCAAAATCCTGTGTGAAACGAGAAAAGTGTTTTTATATCAATGCTACGAACAGAGAACTTTGCTGATAGTGGCTTTAAAAATGCCTCTGAATTCTGAGATAACTATTTTTACCATGAATACTTTGGAGCCCAAATATAAAAGCTTAAGAAACTGATGTTATGTAATTCAGGTTCTCATATTTAAATCAAATAATGATGACTCAAATCTAAGTATCACCAACGGCCAGGCTGTTGCCTGCTGTGGAAAGTATAACTTTGTTTTATATCTAACAAACTGAATTCTTTAGCCAAATACTGTCTTAAAATATTGACAGACTTTTAACATTAAACAAAACCCACAAGTATAAAAGCCCTTATGTATTCTGTAGCTAAATTTTTAAAATGGAAGTGTAACTGACATACACTATCATATTAGTCTCAGGTGTGCGGCACAGTGATTCCATAGTCATCTACATTTAAAATGGTCACCATGATATGTCTAGTTATCAGCTGTCACCGTACAATGTTATTATATTACTGACTGTATTCCCTGCGCTGTACGTTAAATTCCATGACACTGATTTTATAGCTGAAAGTGTACGTCTTAATTCCCTTCCCGTATTTTGCCCACCTCCCCATCCCACTTTCCAAACCACCAGTGCCCTGTATTTGTGATGTTTCTGTTTTGCTATGTTCGTCTCATTTTTTAGTTTCATATGCAAGTGAGATCACGTGGTAATTCTCTTTCTCTGACTTCTTTCACGTAGTATAATATTCTTTAGGTCCATCCACTCTGTAGCGAAATCTCAAAGTCCAGCAATTTTACTCTTCAATGGAACATGAAGAAGGTCATCTATAACATGTGAAATTTCAGGAACCTAGGACAAACTGCTAGCTCTTACTTTTAATATTTTCTAGTGACTACTAATAATCTAACACAGGGGACCTTGAAGAATCATTATATAAACGAAAGTCCAATGTACTTTCATTCTCTTGAGCGTAATAATTTATAGAAAAAAACCAAACTTGTTTTTAACGTCCTATCCCAAATAAGCNAACCTAGGACAAACTGCTAGCTCTTACTTTTAATATTTTCTAGTGACTACTAATAATCTAACACAGGGGACCTTGAAGAATCATTATATAAACGAAAGTCCAATGTACTTTCATTCTCTTGAGCGTAATAATTTATAGAAAAAAACCAAACTTGTTTTTAACGTCCTATCCCAAATAAGCATTATAAGAAATTTCCATAGTTATTTATAAAATCTGTGCTAAAATATATGGTTAATGTGTTAAATTTATATTAAATTATATTTAATTGTGTATTAACTATAATAGAGAGGAGTCAAATTAGAAGTACTCTGAGATCAACACCAGATGAAAATACTATATATGATCCTTACTTTAGATTCTGATACCATTTATATTTTTATAAATTGTTTTCCAAGCAGTTGAAAAAATGTAAGGGACTAAGGTGGTACAGCTACAAAATTGTCTTTGCTCGACACTCACTGTCTTGGTTGAGGCCTCTTTGCGCAGGCCACAAAAAGTTGCATGTCATCTCTCTGGAGGGCCCTGTCCCCCTTTCCTTTCTCGCCTTACTTTTCTCCACGGCATTTAACACAATCTGACATGCTGTTTATTTGTTTTTTGTTTGACTCCCCTGAATCTAAATTTCAAGGCAGGAATTTGTATTTGTGTTGTTCGCTGCTGTATTTCCAGTGCCTGGAGCAGTGCTCAGCACCACCAGAGGCACTAAAAATTTACCTGTGGGATGAAAGAATGAAGTGTAAGATCATGGTCCTAAAATTCTCTATAATGTATTTCCTGTTTAACCCTAAGTCTGTAAGAATATATGAAGAATCCTATACGTTGATATGATGGTTATATAAACCTTCATTAAGATTTTAATTATTAACTATAAGATTTTTTTGAATATATATGCCCTACCTATAAATCTGAATATTTTTGAAAAAATTTTGTGGAAACTGGAATCTAGACTCAAAATGAAACAAGCTGAAAACAAAACATTTCTAAGCATAATTGATCTAGTGTGTTTATTAGCTGATCATCTAATAGAGGATAGTTTAAGAAATGTAAACCACTTCTAAGGTGAAGAAAGCTTGGGGGATCCTTTAGCCATCCCAACCAGGTGGGCACTGTTACGCCCTTTCAAAAGTGATACATGTATATTAGCCAGAATAAGGAACAATAACAATACAAAGTTCTGCTTTCTGTTTCATTATTATTATGAACAGAAAACACTGTCTATTAAGCAAATGTGTGTCATGGAACAAGAACATATTGGCTTTAGGGTGCAACATTTGAAAAAAGAATGGAAGATTTTCAGCAAATGTCATTGTGTAATGACAGAAAAGAAAGACCAGGATTAGCTATTAGCAAATGTTAAAATATAACCAAACTGATTATCTATTGTCAGTTGCCTGGGTTAATTTAGATGTGGAAATACTGCTTTGCTACAGTAATGATTCTGATTGGAGTCCTACAGAATTTCACCCGATCAGAAAAATATAAGGCCATAATTAAAAGTTTTAGATTAGAGAAAAAGCAACAAAATGCTTTTTTCTTATATACACACTGACTGTGTGTATATAGATATGAATATTTATTTAAAAATTTACAAATGAATTGCAGTTTTAATCTTTCCTCAGCAGTCATTATCTATTCCCTATAAATAGACAAAAAGCAAGATGAAGTAACAAGTTAAAGCCTTAAAGAAGTCTTTTAAAAACATTTCCTTAGTACAGGCTTAACTGGAAAAATACCTTTTTCTTGAAATCCTTCAAACAGAAATTACATACAATACTCAAACCCCAGTTTTACCATCACGACAGTCAAGCACATAAATAGGTGAAATTTTGGGGTGGTGTGGATGGCAAGGGTAAACAGCTGGTTCACTTTTATTTTTCAGTCGCATTAGCTTTCACAGAGTCAGAGAATTTGGCGTAAATATAGAAGGTACCTGAATAAACGTGGCCAGTAGAACGCAGCTCATCTCTTGCTCCAGAATGATCTTGTTCTGAAGGTTGTTGTAACAAGCAGCGATAAGTGACGGGAACAGCACTTTGATCAGCCGTGGGTCACTGAAATACTGGAAGGGCAGCTGGCAAAGCTTCTGCAGTACCGTGGGGTGGCGGCCGGACTGCATGGTGACCTGCAACAGAGGCGGAGCCCCAGGTCAGCTGCCCCAGAGCCCCGGCCTGGCCTTGTCCCACTTCCTCAGCCAGCGGCACCGGTAAGACTCACGGGAAACGAGCTGAAGAAGCTAAGGAGGGAAAGACAAACACCCCTAACTCCTTATCAGAGCTTATTTAAGTGATATTTGAAAGGAGCAGAAAAGAAAGAAATCTCATTTCCTAACTTAGGACAAGCTGCCAAAAGTTCTACATCCATTTAAAAATTCTTATAATCCACGAGGAACCATGGATTCATCATGGAGAGAGGATGCCCATGAAATGGATTTAGGATACGCACTACTTTAACACGGCCTCACCCTTCACTCTTCCCCTCAAAGCAAAATAGCCATATTCCTGAAAACCTGCCAAGAGCTCACTCAGAAGAACGATACTCTCTCCTATACCCTCCCACTGCAGTCTTCCCCTACCCTAGCTCACAGAATATACTGAACACAGATCAACTTATTCCATACGCAGAGAAGCCCCTGGGAAGAAAAAAGGGGTTTGTTAGGGGAATGGGAACAGTTTCAGCTAAAAAAAAAAAGCTCCAAAAGTTCCTTCCTCCAATCCATACTGCTTATCTGTGTTTCCATCAGTGCCATTGAGTCTAAAAGGAGAATTGTTTAGATAAACGAGACTGTTGTCCTGAAGCAGTCTAGGTTTACAACTGTGTACATTTTAAGAAATGGGGCAAGACCATTAATGGGCTTGCAAGGAAGCCCTCCGAACTTACTCCCTAGGCCTATATGATAAACTAAGAAATGTCAAAATCAGATCTGTTTCAAGTAAGCTTGATTAGACTGTTCTAATATAAAAGAGCTGGGTGACCCGAAGCCCCACTTCTTGGTATAGGAGGAAGCTCACAGAAGGTTAGGAACACTGTAAAATCTAAGGTCAAGACTGTAAATTGTACTTGGAAAAACACAATTTTACAGGTACACACCCAGGCAGGACTGCATTCAAATTAAAACCAGAAGGACAGAATGAAACAGCAGAGGCAGGAGAAACATAAATTACAGGGATTTACAAGTTTTCAAAGTACTTTTAACAATACTTTAAGAACACACTCTCAGATGATAATGCAGTTCGGTTTAAGAACAAAATCAACAAAGTAATAGTTCACATATTTTAGTTCAATAGCTGAAATGACATCAAAAACCTTTAGAGAATGTTGATAGGGACTTGTTAATACCTTCAAATCCAGCAGGAATTTTAAAGACTTGCGGTGTGACAATTCAGCACATGGCTATGGGCTGCCATCCCTGACACCGGCTGAGAAAAATGTGCCCCGATCATCCACTTTATTGATAAAGCATTTACTTAAATCTTTATTTTAATTATTAGCTACAAATTTTGTCGCACAGCCAAATGATCATCACTTTAGAATTTATAATGATACCATTATTAGAAGCCTCTTTTCCCCCCTTTGGACAAAAATTAAGAACAAGTTTTTTCTCTGGAACTTCACTGTTAAAATGCTATTACTGGAAGCCTCACTAATTGAAAAGATATTAAACTGGACAGTCTGGCTGGCACAGGCACAATGGTAAACTCAAAGATGGCAACTCCTGGTTCCTGGTAAATCAGCGCAGAACATGCAATTCCTGTGGAATAGCTTATTCCACCTGGACTCCTGACCCTCGCTGGGGAAGGGGGCGGTCAGTCCCCTCTGGGAACAGAGCTGGCTATGAGTTGCCTGTTGAAAAAGTGAGTTTACAGAGGTCACCAGCAGGGTAGCGAGATGACCTGTCAGAGGCCACTATCTTTTAAGTTCCTGACTGCAGAAGACACGAATGGAGGTCGGCAGTTTGGGCGCCTGGGGGTAAGGAGCTCCTACAGGACCACCCATGACAGGACTTAGCCAGATTACAGGCAAGGGGTCCGCGAGGGGTGATGCGAGCATCCCCCTGGCTTGGCAGTGAGCCAGAGGAGGAGATCTAGTTAGCACTGTCCCTCAAACCACATTTCAGATGTTGGGGGAGACAGCACTAGGAGAGCCTGGAATGGGCCAACTGGTAGCACTGAGGCTCAGGAGGTGAGACCACTCCTGGATAATGCAGGCGGGCTCGGGGCGCAGAGGCGTGGCATGAGGTCATGAGCACAGATGAACAGTCAGCTGTTAGGTACTTCCTGTAGGGGCAGGGAAGCAAGGCTGGGGATGCAAACAGCCTGACCTCAATGCTCGGGGCCTTGGGGATGAGGAGAGAGTTGCCTGAGAGGCTTTTGACAGGTTAGGGGATGAAGGCAGGACTTAGTTTTATTTCATCCAGTCACTCAGTCCCAGGCCTTAGAGGGGAGTCAAATGTCACTTGGGACTGCTTAAGCTGTCCAAAATCAGTAGAAAGTCAATAGGGAGTCATCACAGGACATGAATGTCTTGCTGAATGAAAGAAACATACGTTAAGAGAAATCTCCTACCATGTGATGTAAGTATGTCTTTCTATATGCCTTCCTCGTGGAGTTGCAACTAAATCAGTAACTCATCTGTCACCTGTGTCCGGACAAACCACCCTGAGCCTGGCCAGGCCACCTGCCCTTTCTTTCAGGGCACACAGGTCAACACAAACATTAAAGGGTATTTTCACAGAGCCTCGTTCCTGAGCACCGAGCCAAGGAAGGATGTGACCGGCCTGAAGATTTCTTTAGCGGCCATAGTCATCGGACAACAGCTGGGGAGCTGGTGTGGCCTCAGCAGTAATGAGAAACCTCCTCTCAACCGTTTTGTCCATTTTCATGATGCAAACTAGGACTCCAAGGAAACCCAAGAGAATTTCCAGCAACCTCAGATCAAAAAGGACTTCCCTGGTGGCTCAGACGGTAAAGCGTCTGCCTACAATGTGAGAGACCTGGTTTCAATCCCTGGGTCGGGAAGATCTCCTGGTGAAGGAAATGGCACCCCACTCCAGTATTCTTGCCTGGAAAATCCCATGGATGGTGGAGCCCGGTAGACTACAGTCCATGGGGTTGCAAAGAGTCAGACACGACTGAGCGACTTCACTTTCACTTTCAGATCAAAAGCGACTGAAACTGAACTTGCCTCTTGCTCTTGGGTGTGATTCTAAAATACATACTAACTACAGAGCTAGCAGATCTGAGTTCTGGTCTTTACTCTAGTCACCAACTAGTTGTGTGACCCAGGCAAACTGTTTAATTTTTTTTAGGTATATTTTTCAATGAAGCAGAACACATACCCCCTTTAAGTTAAAAGCCTGATTTTTCACAAAGTTAACATGCCTGTGTTAGTGTTCGTCGCTCAGTCATGTCTGACTCTTTGTGACCCCATGGGCTATAGTTTGCCAGACTCCTCTGCCCATGAAATTTTCCAGGCAAGAATACTAGAGGCTGTTCTCCAGGGGATCTTCCCAACCCAGGGGTTGAACCCACGTCTCCTGAATGGCAGGCAGATTCTTTACTGTCTGAGCCACTAGCACTCAAATTAAGAAAATGAACATGACCAAGAGTTCTGGGTCTTTAATATACTCTTTCTCACTGAGAATTAGATTCCTGCATTTTGAATTTAAGACAAGTCACACTGAAACTGCTTGACGTATCAGAACATGAGAGAGCACTGCAAGGCTTTCTTGGGCTCATTCTTGGTCGTCCTCTGGAGAGAATCTCCTTTGGGCTTCTAAGCAAAGGCCAGCAGTAGTAGTTCCACGGTCACTGAAGAAAGGCACCTTTTACCTGTGTGCCCTGGCACTCACCACCTTTTTTCTTCACTGGCAAGTGGTCGGGAGAAGAAATAGGGAGAGGGTATGAGAGGAAGTGGGTGAGAGACCCTCACTTCCTTTTCTTTCTGGAACTATCAACAATTCTGGGAGGAAGGGGCTTTAGAAAAAGGAAAGTTGCATGCTGCCAACGTGCGCTATAGCCTTGGAAAGAGGGCCAGAGGATCTGAATACCGGCACTAAAAAGGCATCTGGGAAAAAAATAAAAATAAAAGAATCTGGAGTAGACAAGTGGGACATGTTGATTCTTTCATCTGCTGATCCCTGGACACCCACTAAGCTTTCTGGTTCCAATCTTTGCACTTCCTACCAAGTAACGTATAACTGGGCGCCCCAATTGAGGAAGCCAGAAAAGAGCTCTAAATTGAGTAGCCATTTACTGAATGCCTCCTGTGCCAAATGCTGCAGGGGACATGGAGAGGAGTCAAGCCTCACCTCTCAGGGAGATAAGGTATGTCCACAAAGGACAATAATACAAAGGAGCCTGGGTCATCAGAGAGGGAAGATCAGGTACTGGGGGATCCCATGGGAGGGAGAGATTACTCCTCACTAAGGTAAGGAGGGCTGCACTGAGCAGGTGGGTTGGACCTTCGAGGTTAGATCAGATCTGAGCACCTAGAATTGTAGGTGGAGGAACTTCACGTGGAGAGAAGAAACAACCTCGATTCAGGGCCAGCCTGTCTTTATCTGCTCAGGCTGCCATCACAGACTGCCCTAGACCAGGTGGCTTAAATGACAGAAATTTATCTCCACACAGTTCAGAAGCCTGGCAGTCTGAGGTCAGAGTGCTGCATGGCTGGGCTCTGGTGGGGCGCTCTTCCCGGTCTGCATGCTGACACCTCACTGTGTCCTCATGTGGCCTGTCCTTAGTGAGTGTGCATGAAGCCACCAATCTTATCACGTTAGGACCCACCCTCGTGACCTCATTTGACCTTCATTAACTCTCAAAAGTCCTGTCTCCAAGGACAGTCACACTGGGGGTTAGGGCTCAACATAAGAATTTTGGGGGAACACAATTCAATCCACAGCTCAGGTCCGATTCCTCGTCAGCCCGGCCAGCATGAGGTTTCATTAGCAGGCTTTCCTCACTAACCAGGCGTACTTTCCAAGTGCCTGGGCCACTTGTCTCCCAGAGGCCACAAGCATGAATCTGCAGGCTCAAGGGAGCTTGGAGTTCAGTAGCCCTGGCTCTGGTCGGTTAACTGGTTTGAGCCACACTGTTCTTTCAATGAAACGGAGGCAGATGGCAGCTTTCAGCGTTTACATGAATGAGGATCAAACAAAACAAAAACAGTGTCTGTGAGCACAATGTAAAAGGCAGTGACGGTTAGGAGCCTTTGGTTGGCTAGCAGGTTCTGCTCTGAGTCTCCTCCTGCTGGCTCTGGCTTCCCTACATTCACAGACTCAGAAGTGCCTTCCCAGTGTGTGAGGCCATCCCGCCCCCGCCTCCCCTAAGGGGTGCTCCTTAGAACACGGAGCCTGGCAGCAGCGGGCCCTGCTCGGGCTTCAAGCCACCTGGGAAGCCATGCCACGGCCTCTCCCTGGCCCTGCCTCCACAGGAGAGAGCTGTGCAAACAGGCAGGGGATGCCAGCCAGGATCTTGTGGTGGCCGGGTAGGAAGTGCATTCTGACAGCTCTGAAAAGAAAATCCTAGCATAAGCGTGATCCAAGAAACACAGGTAAGTGGTACAGAGAAACAGTCTTAAGCTTAGTCTGTGTGTGTGTGTTGGGGCTGTTGCGCCAGATCTGTCAATCTGAAAACGGAGCAAGGGCCAGAGCTAATAAGGCTGGTGGTGTGGGCTCCTGATTCAGACCCAGGAGGAGCTTCCCTCCAAGCACTTAAGGAAATCCTACAGCCCAGGAAGCCTTCCCAGGCAGCACGGCCAGAGAGTGCCTCTGCTTTTCAGCCCAAAAACAAGGCAGCAGCTCTTATACTGTAAATTGTGTGAGCAGCTTAATTCCTAGTTCCAGAAGGGCAGGAACTGTTTCCTTTACTTTTCTGTCCTCCCCTGCTCCGCTAGAGGGCTGGGCACCTCAGAGTTACTGGAATGAGTGAATCGAAGTGACACAGGGTCCCTAGTTCACCCATTCTTCTGTGCCTTGCCTTGGGGGAGAATCATTCCAAGATCTCCTCTCATGGGGTACAGATGCCATTTTCTGAAGCAGGTCTCCATTTCACATCATCTTAGGTCTGCTCAGCTAGTCCCTTGTCATAGATTAAAAGTTTGTGTGCCCCCTCAATTCTTATGTTGAAATCCTAATCCTCATGTGATGGCATCAGGAGGTGGGGCCTTCAGGAGGTGATTAGATCATGAGGGTGGAGCCCTCATGAATGAGATTAATACCTTCATAAAAGAGACCCCAGAGAGCCCTCTAGTCTTCTTTCTGCCTTGTGAGGATATGAGACGCTGGTAGCCTGTGACCTTGGACTTCCAGCCGCCAGAACAATGAGAAACAAATTCCTATTGTTTTACAAGCTACCCAGTCTATGGAACTTTGTTACTGCAGCCTGAACTAAGACATCCCTAAAGAATGAATTCTGTGATCATTCATCTGCTCCCCTAGAAGGAAACTGGGCTTGAGACTCTCAGCATCCCAGGCAGGGCTCCCTGGCCCAGTTATAAGGAGAGGTCTGGGAAAAAACCCTCCTCCTTTGTGGGTAGTGGGGTGACACTGGTCTCTCACTTGATGTGAAGGAATCCAAAATCTTCTAGGGCATCACGTTGCCAGTTGTTGCTTCTTGTTCAGTCACTAAGTCATGTCCGATTCTTTGCGACCCCATGAACTGCAGCATGACAGTACCTCAGCAACATCCAATGCAGCAGAAAGCCTGTCACTGGCAGAGACAGTACTCAGTAGTCTATGAAGCCCGTCTATCTACATCATCTGAGTCTCTCAACACCTTTGAGGGGGGCAGACACGGATGGCTATACTCTTTTATAAGAAGAGCTCTGAAAGTTTGGGAGACTTGTTATAGGTCCATTTGCCAGTCATTTATGGAGCTGGGGCTGGAGAACTCTTCTGACTCTGAGAGCTGGCTTCTCTCTTGCCTCTCAGGCGCATCCAGGGCCATCACACCCAGGGGGCTGCCCCTTCCTAGGCAGAGGGGCTCTCTGTCGCCAAGCCCTGAGCTCGTTCCAACGACTGGCTGCCAGCCAGCTTCTCACACAACTTTGTCAGCCCAGATGAAGAGGAGGATGACCTACTGCCATTCTAAACAGACTAAACCAACACAGATTAAACCAACACAAAAGGCCTTTCTTCAAAAACTTACATTCTGCTGGACTAGATATCAAATAACCAGTTCTTGGCTATGTGCTAGGCTGTGCCAAGGGTTTGTCTCAAACTATTAGACATAAGAGCTTGAAAGAGAGGAACGGTTGGTGATGGGGCTAGATTCTCAGGAGTGAACTGTTGGAACATGTGACTTCTAAATGAGGACCCTCTTATGATGGTGATGTAATTAGCTGCCTTCTGGATTTTGCGTGCCTGCAGACCCAGCCTTGTTTTTGAAACAACCACTATAACCTATGATATATTTATAATGCTAATCACTTTCACTTTCATGCATTGGAGAAGGAAATGGCAACCCACTCCAGTGTTCTTGCCTGGAGAATCCCAGTGATGGCAGAGCCTGGTGGGCTGCCGTCTGTGGGGTCGCACAGAGTTGGATACGACTGAAGCGACTTAGCAGCAGCAGCAGCAATCCTTGGTATGACCTGAAGAGTTTTTCCCAACAGTTAAATTTCAGGAACAAAAAAAAGCAAAGTGGAGGTAAGCTACTGAGTAGGTATGCATCTGGTCTAGAAATGTAGTTGGCCTGGGCAGTCTGCGTTTTTCACGTCTGTGAAATGACAACTGCGGTAGTCACTTCACATCTGTGAAATGACAAGTGCCACAGTCACTTCAAAGATCCCAAGGAGAGTGGCTAGGAAGGCCTCTGGGGACTCTATCATGTTATATAAATGGAAAACAGCTGATTCTCCTCACCCAGAAGGCCCCCTTCCTCCAACTGTGACCACCTGGAATGCAGCCAAGAACCAGGAAGTGAGCAAGCAGGCTGCTGACAAACCAGTTCATTCATCAAGGCTGCTGCGCATCTACTCTGGAGGAGTGCTACGTAAGGCTTGGGGAGCGAGGCAGTGAATGAGTCAGTGTGCCCTCACAGAGTGCCCAGTCTGTCCACAAACCCACGTCAACTCTTTACAGCTAAGTTCTGCCAGCTCCAGCTCGGCCTACCAATTCACATTTCAGAAGCAAGTCTAACAAAAGTGGACTGCTGCTGCTGCTGCTAAGTCGCTTCAGTCGTATCCAACTCTGTGTGACCCCATAGACGGCAGCCCACCAGGCTCCCCCATCCCTGGGATTCTCCAGGCAAGAATACTGGAGTGGGTTGCCATTTCCTTCTCCAATGCATGAAAGAGAAAAGTGAAAGTGAAGTCGCTCAGTCTGTNAAGAGACAGGTCCAACTCTGTGTGACCCCATAGACGGCAGCCCACCAGGCTCCCCCATCCCTGGGATTCTCCAGGCAAGAATACTGGAGTGGGTTGCCATTTCCTTCTCCAATGCATGAAAGAGAAAAGTGAAAGTGAAGTCGCTCAGTCTGTCCAACTGTTAGCGACCCCATGGACTGCAGCCCACCAGGCTACTCCGTCCATTGGATTTTCCAGGCAAGAGTACTGGGGTGGGGTGCCATTGCCTTTCCCGAACAAAAGTGGACTGGAATCAGCAAATTAGGAGACTGCTGGAGACAGAAAGAAGCACCAGCTGACACTAATAAGTGAGAGGGTGGGAATTAAAATTATTTCAAAAAGAAATAATTAAGAATTGAGAAAGTTGCATGGAATCATTTAGTATAAATGGTTGGTCTTGAGTGCCATTACTGTACTGTAGTAGTAACACATATTATAACCCATGACCTTCTCTTAGTACTCTATACTTAAAAAATTTGCACCACCTACATGATAATGCTCATGTACTTGATACTATAGTAGCTATTCATTTCTTAAGGCATCAAAAATATACATTAAGTATGATTTAAGCTTAAGAAATAGACTAAATTTTAAAAAATGAACACAAGTAGTTACTGTTAAATAAATACTGTGTTTTAAAGGTAAGTTTAGTCCTCTGCAAAATTCACTTATATGGGAACAGCTCTCTTCCTGACCATACCAAAACCATACACTAAATAATAGAAATAAACTAGAAAAAAGGTTCTGTGGGGCAGTTTCTTGGCCCCTTTTGAAATCCATCCATCCAACCATCCTTCCAAGCATCTTAGACACAACCACGGTGTCCGGTAGCAAAATCTCTAGAATTCACCTACACTCAAGGAAACAACATAGAAAGTGGTCACTTTCTGTCTTATCTACTTATACTCTGTGAATCCTGCTAATTTTGCTATGATCTAAGAGTGATCTTAAATTTCTCCCTTATTTAGGAGAAGGCTTTGCATTTTATTTTTATGTTCATTTTTTCCTCCCTCAGAATGCCCTCTCTGGCAAGCTGCTAACTGCTCAGGTCACTGGATGCTCAGTCCTACGTCTGCCATGGACCAGAAGACAGAAATACACACATGGCCTGTTTGGCTCCAGAAGCATGAGCAGTTGTTGAGGCAAAGACAGGCTGATGTGAGTCTCCAGTTTTCAGCACTGTGGGAACAGGGGTCATGTCGTTTCTATTCGCTGCTGTGTTCCCAGTGTGTGGCATAGAGCCTAGCACCCTGCCTGACAAATCACAGGTGCTCTATAAGCAGCTGGGGAATGAACGAACGAGGACTGAGCTTTGGTGTCAGAACCTGACTCCAGGGGCCTGTCTATACCCACCACCACACCAGAGCCCTGGGCCTACGCTTCCCAGGGCTTTCAAGGTCCTCGGGGTCGCTGTCTTTGGGCTTACAAGGACAGCTGGCTGTGTACCTCAGGCAGCACCCCACCGGCTCCAACAGCCTCTTGGCACAAGAGTCTGGAGAGCAGGCGCAGGCGGGGATGAGTAGGGGCAGCCAGACCTGGTCTGTCCAGCCCACGGCCAAACCTCCCCCATCGGGCAGGCTGGTCGGGTGGATGGAGTACGAGGCCACACGGAAACGGACACAAGCAGTTAAATCTCAGCAAGGAGGGTTCTTTATGCCGAGGAATTCCTGTTTTGCTTTTTCCCTTTTCTTGTCAGAGACAAGATGTCCTCAACAAAGGGGCAAAAAATAGGTGTCTAGACATCTAAATTCATTACAAGAGACAGCCGAGAGGGCCTGTAAATCATTGGAACAAAGAATATTTTTCTAGCAGAGCAGAAACAAAGTAGCTGTTGCATTCCTGCCTGTGAAACTGGCCCTGCTACAGTGCTGGAGCGCAGGGGGCACAGTCCTCCTGGCCTGGCCGGGGCAGAGGCCAAGCCTCTCTGTCCACAGTGCTCTTTGACAAGTCCCATCACACCTGACGCCCAAGCCCAGGAGAGGAAAGATATGATAGGAGGGGCCTTGAGGCCAGTGACCTCTATGAATCATATAAAGGAAAAGGTATGTCCCAAACACCCCCACCCACACACCTTGTTACTCTGATCTGATGCCTTGGGGGTAGAGTAGGCTGGGCACTGAAATGGCTTTATTTAAATATCACATGAGAAAAATTTGAAGAGTCTGTCCACATACATAATCAAACCGAATTCGGGGCAGAGAAACACAAAGATTCCCTTGGCTAGCACTGCAAACACATTCCCCTCTTCCCAAACTTGCTTCTGCTGTAACATAGATTTCGAAGCTGAGATTAAGTGCAGAGATCTTGGCAGACTGTGTGGGAGGCAGGCCCTTGGAGCACTAGCCTTCTTCCTGGTGGTCCCAGGGATTCATTGGTGTCTAGCGCCAGCCGAAGGCCGAGGAGGAAGGAGAGGGAAGAAGGGAAGGAGGCAGGGAGGCAGTCAGGGGCAGGAGGAGAGGTTAAAGCCAGTATCTAGGGGCTGGGCCTCGCAGAGGCTTTGGAAACCAGGTTATCCTACAGAAACGAGGGCTTTCCTCATGCAGCGAGGGGGAGTGGCTGTCCTGCTGTGTTCCTCCAGGGAACCTGGGTGACAAGGCCCCTGACGTGTGTCCGCTGCTTCATATGGGTGACAGGCGGCTTGCTGAGTACTGCTGGCAGAGGGGTGCAAAGAAGGCTTCTGGGCAGGTGCCCCCCTCAGACACCACCCTGCTCCTGTGGGGCTGAACAATGCTACAGAACCAGGGACGCCAGCTCCCATCCTGGGGCTCCACTGCAGAAGTCCTGAGGCCTGTCTCCCCACTCTCTACATCCTGAGTGGACTTTCAGGCACAGCTTGAACATCTCCTCCCCCTGCTAGTAACATTAGGGGCACCTCATCATCTCTGAGAGAATATATCCCTAAGACCTACCAACTGCACGTAGGTCTCGTCATGACCTCGGCCCGGCCAGCTTCTTCACCCTTAACTCATATTCTCTCCACTACCACCTAAGCTACAGACAGAAGGAACAGCTTGTCGTTCCCTAAACCTGCCAGGCCATTTTACATATCAGGAAGATGCCCTGGAGAAGGGAATGGCTACCCACTTCAGTATTCTTGCCTGGGGAATCCCGCGGGGAGAAGAGCCTGGCGGGCTATAGTCCATGGGGCTATAGTCCGTGGGGTCACAAAGGGTCGGGCATGACTGAGTGACTAAGCGCACACACACACACCTTTGCTCATGGTCTTTCCTAGGCCCAGAAGGTCTTTCCTACCTTGCTACCTGGTAAGAGTCTAGTCCACCTCCAGATAGCAGCTCCAGCACCACCTCCACTGTGAAATATCTCTGAACGAAGCTCAAGCACCCATCCAGGTTTGCTTATTGATAGTCTCTCCCTTTCCTCCCAGAGTGTCAGCAGCCTGAGCGCAGGGGCTTAGCCTGTTTTGTTTCTCGGTCTCCTGGGTGGCTAGAACAGCGGCTGGACCATTGCAGGCACTTGTGAAATGTCTGTGGAAGGAAGGAATGAGTCTCAGCACCGGCAGCACGGCTCCTGGGCTCTGGGCTCCACAAGGGCACGATCGCGGCTCTATTCATTTCTGCATCCTCCAGCACTTGGTCTGAGATGGAGCGGACATTCAGTAAAAGCTGATCACTGAGAGAAGGAGTGAATGATGAATGCTCATGTGGACACAAAGCTCACGATACTGGCATTTCCCCAAGAGTAAGTCACCTCCAGCCTCTGTTCCACGTTAGGGCTTCTTTTTCCTTCTTTCATGTTGTCTGTTTTGTGAGAAGAGTTACCTTTTAAATGAAGCATGTTCTAAATCCCCTTCGAACACATCTTGCAGCACAAGAAGGTTGGCCTAGATTCTCTTAAACACTTGGCTAACCCTAAAAGTCATGGATTCTATAATTTGTCAGGGACTATACTCGTAAGTGCTCTTTTCATTTTAATTTATGTTTGAGAAAGAACTTTGTCTAAAGAGCACAGACCTTGGAAATGATACAGACCCACTATATTGTCATACATTTGAGGGGCCTCTTTATTTTGGATTTTTTTTTTTTTTTACTTGAAGTATCTATGTCCCACCTACCACAAGGTAGAGGACAGGGAGAGGAGGGAGAAGACTGGTCACAAAAACTCCTAGATCTTGCATCAGGAGGCCTGGCTCCAGGGACTTGAGCAAGTCCTTCTCTTGTCTGGCAATGAGGGGAGCTGGACTAGATGGTCTCTGAAGGCCTGTGAACTTGGAGAAATAATATAATCCTGTGTTACAAGGTTTCACACACATGAGCACCTTTTGGTGATTATACCTGCACAGACACTACATCTAAATATGGTGAAAATAGCTTAGAATATATTTTTTCCTTAAGAATGAATGAAAAGTCTTCACACAAAATATGCTATCCTCATATTCTCAACTATTTTGATTTTGAACTTGGGTCAAGCCTTCCTCACCACAGGGCCTTTGGGTGGTGTGAGAATAGCAGAGTTAATAAATGCAGAGCACAGCCTGATAGATTTTCTGATCACATCCTGGCAGCAGCCAAAGAGCATGGATGCATTCCACGGTGCACTCATGGGCTCGCCAGCACCAGTCTATGACAATTTTATTTAATCATAAAAAATATAATAGTAGTCAAATCTTTTTGTAGTTTTAGTTTACTGCTTTCTCAAGTGAAATAAATGGTCTCTCAGATTTCTTTTGCTTTCATCTCTCTGCTCTAAGTACAGTAGGATAAGGTTCCAATTAAGGTCCATTAAATGCTCACATTGATTCATGTGAGGCATTTTCCAGTTTCTTTTCCTAACACCATCTCAGTGCGCCTCTGAGTTATTTCTGTGGTGTGTTTTCAGTTTAGCAGTTGCTCACATAGAAGAGAGGTATTTGGGTGTGAGGTCTCCCCAAATGGTGAGCAGAGATTCTCCTCCACTGCCTTCCAGACAAGCGTATGTTTATTACCTGTCAGGTATGTCCGGCTGAACTATGCATGCCCCTTGGGGAGGGGAGCTGGCAGCTGGACAGGGCCAGACTGACCTGCCCAGACCTCCCTTGGCAGCTGTGCTGGGGCAGCGCATCACGTGGCGGCCCAGAGACCCCTATAGGAGGACCTCCTCATGCTTCTACATCCTTTGGGTCCACGAGACACAGAGTTCTCTTCAGTTTTCTCAACAGATGGGACACAGGCTGTTGAGAGGCTTAGATGGCCTATCTAAGGTGGAATCAAGTGTCAGAGCTGACCGAGTGGATACTCCAACGATCTCCCCATTAAGAGCAGGGAATGTGGAAGGCAGACATTTCAATCATATCACAATTAACCTCTGTTCAGGCCCAGGGAATGAACTAATTTTACACAATGCTCGTGACCTAATTTAATCTGCACAACAACCCTATGAGGTGTTATCAGTGTTATCCTGATTTAAGGAAACTGGCACCAGGAAGGGAGGGGTTTTGACCAGGATCACAGAGCTAGTAAGGGGAATAGTTGTGACCAGAACGTAGATCACCTGGGTCCAGAGCCCACAATCCTCTCCTCACGCTACAAAACATACTTCCTGGGCCTTGACAGAGACCAGCTCGTGGCTACCGTGACAGAACGCCTACACACCAGGCTCTTTGACGAGGTATGCAGACCCAAGGTGCGTGATCCCAAAGGAACTACAGACACGTGAAGAAGCTTGAGAAAAATATTTTAACCACCGGCCCCCCAACCCCACTGAGGCTTGCTACTAAAATGAATGACACGGTGATTTGGGGGTCTTTAAGTGTAGATTTTCCAACAGTGTATGCTTTCAGAGTGGGATACACATATCAAAAAGACTTGCTGTGACAATGCCACCAACTTGACAAGCAAATATCCGAAAGACATCCCCTCTCATAGCTGAGAGTCAAGTAAACCTGGGATCTGCATAATAAAGATGACGTTTAAAAATAATTTATTTGGCTGCGCTGGGTCTTAGGTGCAGCATGAGGCATGTGGGATCTTCACGGCATCTTTAGTTGTGGCATGCCAACTCTTAGTTGCGGCATATGGGATCTAGTCCCCAGAGCAGGGATTGAACTTGAGGCCCCTGCATTGGGAGCATGGAGTCTTAGCCACTGGACCATCAGGGAAGTTTTGAGGATGACATTTAATCATTAGAATTTCTTGGCTCTATGTTATAGCCTGGGGGGAAGCAACACTCAGGATAACCCAAGTTTATCACTCAAGTGAGGGAGGGGCGCTAGGACATGGACTTAAGTCTGCCTCCAAAATTTTCTCTCACACACTGCTGTTTTCTCAAACACAGGATTTGCCAAACCTTAAACACACTAGTTTCCTTTGGATCTCAGAACTACTGGCTCCAGCAAAAACAAAACTAAGAAGTTTCTCTTAGAATAAACTCAAATGTAACTAACTTACCATGCCAAAGAAATGGCTCTTAAATTTTTAGCTAAAAGTCAGTTTAGGAGATTTGGTCACTAAAACAGCAGTGCTGTATTCTTTAAAATCTGGGGCCATTTTAACCTTTTCTGCAGTATAATGTGTAGAAGAGATATATTATCTCAACATCCAATAATTCATTTAACAAATATTAAGTAATTACTATGTGCTAGACACTCCTGTTGGCACTGCAGACAAAGACTCTGTTCTTGACATACTAACACTAGGAGCATGGAGTGGGAGAGGGGAGACAGACAAAATAAATGTCAGGGTGGGCAATAAACATATGAATAAAAATACAGCTAGGTAAAGGTGCAAACAGGAACCATGGGGCTGATTTTAGATTGTATGGTCAGGAAAGGCCACTCTGATAACATGATAACTGAGAAAAAAGCCTTTGAAAGTTGCCCCCCTGCCCCGCCCCTGCCACTCCCCAGACCATGCTGATTTCTGGGGGAAAAGATTCCCAGATAGAAAGCAATAAGAACAAAGTTTTGAGCGGTGTCTTTGCAGAACAGCAAGGAGACCAGCGTGGCTGCTAGAACATTTGTGATGACTACATTTAGAAATGAAAATTATTAAATTCGAGCACCTATATTGGCCTGGACATAACTTCTCACTTCATCTTAGACTTATGCATTTGCCTTCTGTCAGAGCTGGAAGGGCCCTTGGGAGCACCTAGCCTAACTCTTTGACAGACAGCAAAGTGAAGCCCAGAGAAGGGCAGTGACTTGCTCAGGGTCACAGAGCTGCATAGTTATGGGACACCCTCACCTCTTGACTGCTGTCCCAGTGTTTGTTCTATGATGTCGAGCTTTTACGTAAGATCTCCTATGTCAGAAGAGGTGTTTTCTCTGTGATTACAGAAGTGTTTACAGTCTATCTCAGTGATTTTAAAAGGTACCCTTTTTAAAGGGTAACACCAAGGCAGGCCCAGAAAAAGTTAGTTTTATGATTGGTCATTAGTTAAACTTTGACCAAATATTCCTTCTGGCCTCATTTTCCACACCAGTAGAAGACTTCCAAGTGAGCCAAGGACGACTGATGACCAGACACACCCCCGCGCCTGGCGGCGGTATTCCGCCTTGGCCCTTGCTCACAGGACCTGGTTTGGGTCCCTGGGACTGGAGTGCTGACGGTTGTGTGGCTTCTTCCCCTCGTGCGTTTTCTGCTGCTCTGCCCAGTCTTGGGGTGGATCTCAGAGGATTGACTTCATGTCACGTGTGGCTAAACCAAGCCCTCACAATGTCCCTCCTTACGCTCTTCTACTCAGACACTGTGGAAGGAGTTTAGTGGGCTGCCAGCCTTTATAGTGGAGTGGAGAGGAAACTATGGTGAGCTTTCAGTTTCCAAGCTTCAATGTTAGATTTCATGACAGTTATTTCATTGGAGTGTTCTGAACCTGAGTTCCCCCAAACTGAGAAACTGAGAAGACAGGTGAAAGAAGGATAGTTTGTTTCTGCTGTTCAGTCGCTAAGTCATATCAACTCTTTGAGATCTCATGGACTGCATCATGCCATTCCCTGTCCTTCACCATCTCCTGGAGTTTGCTCAAACTCATGTCCACTGAGATGATGCCATCCAACCATCTCATCCTCTGTCACTCCTTTCTCCTCCTGCCTTCAATCTTTCCCAGCATCAGGGTCTTTTCCAATGAGTTGGCTCTTTGCATCAGGTGGCCAAAGTATGGAGCTTCGGCTTCAGCATTAGTCCTTCCAATGAATATTCAGGGTTGATTTCCTTTAGGATTGACTGGTTTGATCTCCTTTCCGTCCGAGGGACTCTCAAGAGTCTTCTCCAGCACAATCCGAAAGCATCAATTTTTCAGTGCTCAGCTTTCTTTATGGTCCGACTCTCACATCCGTACATGACTACTGGAAAAACCACAGCTTTGAATAGACGGATCTTTGTCAGCAAAGTGATGTCTCTGCTTTTTAATACACTGTCTAGGCTTGTCAGAGCTTTTATTCCAAGGAGTAACTGTCTTTTAATTTCATGGCTTCAGTCACCATTATCTGTACAACCATGTTTCAGTTTACCATGCCAGAATTATGAATTCAGCCTACTGCTGACTCAGCTGTATTATTTAGTGCCATAAAGCTGATGGCAAGAGGGCTGCTGGGACAGCAAGGTCTGTCTTTCTTGAGCTTTCACTATGAGCCTGGGCCTGTGTTGTCTCATTTAATTCACTCAGCAACAGGGGCAGTAGTGATATTATGCCCTCCATTTCACAGATGAGCAAACTGAGGCTCACAACTTAGTAACTTGACCAAACCAAGGTCACAGTGCTAGGAAAGAGCAGACTAAATGATTTCAAAGCCGGCTGTCTTCAGAGCCTGTGCTCTCATCCTCTGTGACAGCTGACGTTTAGTGCCACCAGATATCCAGTTCAAAACCTGAAGTGCAGAGTGACTCAGGATGGGAATCTAATCAGGTGCCATCTTAACTACTGCTGCATCAGTCACAGGCAGGGGGATCGGTGGGAGTACAATGAGCCAGAATCAGGGCAAGATTCTGTACAGAGGGGGTGAGGAAAGCATCCCTTTCACTGAGTGCTGACCAGTGCTACACCTGGTCAGTGTCAGCCTTGAGTGGTGATGGTGTCCACCTGAGGACTCAGAGGAGGTTCCCTTGGGGAACCCGTCCATTACTCCAGTTAATTCCCTAGCAATGCAGCCACTCAGCCAAGGAGGGGTTTCCTTGTAAACCTTTCAGGTGGTTTTGGAGTAAAAAGGTACTTGCTTTGAGCAGGAGGTACTTCAAACTACCCTTGTGTGGGAAAAGCGAGATGGGGATACCAAAGAGATGAGGGGCGCAAAGGTATCTTTTGTTTGGATTCTGTCATTGGCGACTTTTCCAACAAGTGGCCAAAATCTCTAACTGGCAAATTTCTCCATTCTAACATCAGTCAGGTCACTCACCAGAAGCCTCCAAATAAATCTTTCAGTTCAGTTCAGTCACTCAGTTGTGTCCGACTCTTTGTGACCCCATGAATCGCAGCACGCCAGGCCTCCCTGTCCATCTCCAACTCCCAGAGTTCACTCAGACTCACGTCCATCGAGTCCGTGATGCCATCCAGCCATCTCATCCTCTGTCGTCCCCTTCTCTTCCTGCCCCCAATCCCTCCCAGCATCAGAGTCTTTTCCAATGAATCAATTCTTCGCATGAAGTGGCCAAAGTACTGGAGTTTCAGCTTTAGCATCATTCCTTCCAAAGAACACCCAGGACCGATCTCCTTCAGGATGGACTGGTTGGATCTCCTTGAAGTCCAAGGGACTCTCAAGAGTCTTCTCCAACACCACAGTTCAAAAGCATCAATTCTTCAGTGCTCAGCTTGCTTCACAGTCCAACTCTCACATCCATACATGACCACTGGAGAAACCATAGCCTTGACTAGACGGACCTTTGTTGGCAAAGTAATATCTCTGCTTTTTAATATGCTAACTTATATGCAGAGAAATAAATCTTTAGGCAGAAGTTACTTTAAATTAGGAAGTTTATTTGTTCTACTTTTGGGAACAAACCCCATAGCTTCCTTTGTCGCTGTAAATACTGAGAGTAATTCCAAGACAGTTACATTGTTGAAGTTCTTAGGCTCTTCCTTAGACACGATACATTATTATTTTGTGAAAGGAAACTGTATCTGTCACACAAAGAAAATGCAGAAAGCTGACTGTGCGTGTGACAGCTCAAGAAGCTGCCAACATGGAAGAACAGAAAGGCCTTGAAGGCTGGAGTCTCCCCTCTGAGCCCACCATAGCACACTCTCGTCTGAGACCTGGATGAGGCTGGAGGAGTTTACCAAATGGGTGTGACCTAAGACCATCTGCCTTTGAGAAAAACAAGGAGCAAAGCAAGAATGTTTGCGCAGGAATTAGGGCACCTCTGAAAGTTCTAAAGGCTAAAATGGAGCTCTGGGAAACTGCTACTCTTAAAACACAATTCTGCGTCCCTCTCGGGCAGGTGGTATACAACTGGGAGGCTGCCCCTGTTTTTGTTTGCAGGGAAATGTCTGAGGTGAGTACATTTTAGGAACGTCTAGTTGATTACCTTTCGATTTTCTTACTAAGTCATCAAGCGAAAAATGACTTGGAAACTGCGTGTCACACAGCTTAGGTGGAATCTAGTTTCATAAGCCTCGCTGTCCAGCTGACTGGCCAGTTCTGACTCCCCCCCCCCGCCCCCCACAATCAATGGCCGAACAGATGATGACACAGTCTGCATGACTCCCTTCAGAGAAGCTGATGGGGGAGAGGGGGCCAACGGGATCCTTCCTCCTTTCAACTATCACAGGAGATTCCAGCTCTGATAGCAGGAATCTATGGGGTCTTACCAGATGAAAAAGTCAGTCACTAACTAAAATGAATATGCAAAGGTGCTTATTCCCAATACAGTAATATGCAGGCAGTCAAATCATCTGTCATTTGAGTTAATTTAATTATCAGACCACATTTAATTATCCAATATAAAATGTAAATAAAGTGAAGGCCTGACAGCACATACTAATTACATTCATTATAATAATTAAATGGGAAGGAACTTAGAGTCATGAAAGTACTATAAAATACAAGGAAGCTTTTGATTAGAATTTTTTAAATTAGAAACTGCAGCCGTACAGGAAACAGATGATTGGTTCTATCAAGGATGGGGCATTGCTTTTATTATCCAGGTTTCTCTTCTAAAGTCATCCTTGGTATCATGGGGCTCAGTCCTTCCAGTTAATAGACTAAATGGTGCCAAATAAAAAGTGCCAATCCTTTATGCAAAGCAGTTTACCTAATAAAACAACCTTCGGTTGCAGCAGGAGTTCAGGGTCTCCTGCCTTATAAAGACACAAGCTGTTTCCCTGGAAGGAATAAAAGAGCCTCTGTGGACAAACAGGCCTGCAAATTAACGTGATTTCTGCCTGATGATACGGAAACATTAAATCAGTTGAGCATCGTAATTTCTCCTCTGAAATTTCTCAGATTTAAAGAAAGTGGCAAGAGGTTAAATAAATTCACTTTCATAATAACAGAAGTGAGGCAGAAAGGGAAACAGGACTGCCCACCAGGAGACTGGGTTCTGTGAATTCTTGCTGAGCAACTCCTTTTCCTTCTCTGAGCCTCAGTTTCTCCAATTCTTTATGTCATTTCAGGGGGCTTATTTCACCTTGCTGAATCTGAATACCTCACCTGTCTGTGAGGTAGGCATAATTCTTCGGCTTATAGCCTTAGTGAAGTGCTAATGAGGAAGGTCCAAGAGACAACCGATATGAGGGGTAGTATAAAGAATTCTTGGATGGCATCACCAACTCAATGGACATGAGTCTGAGTAAGCTCCAGGAGATGACGAAGGACAGGGAAGCCTGATGTGCTGCAGTCAATGGGGTTGCAGAGTCAGATACGACTGAGCAACTGAACCACAAATAAAGAATTCCATGGATGTAAGAGGTGATGCTTAGAAACAGCATCTCCTTAAGGTTCAGTGTCTCAGTGGTTGACAATTACTATCATTTCTAGCAATTTCTGATTTCTTCTCTAGTTGATACCCAGTGTTAGTCTCTCAGTCATGTCTGACTCTTGCAGCCTCATAGACTGTAGACTTCCAGGCTCTTCTGTCCACAGGATTCTCCAAGCAAAAGTACTGGAGTGGGTTGCCATTCTCTTCTCCAGGGAATCTTCCCAACTCAGGGATCGAACCCAGATCTCCTGCATTGTAGGCAGATACTTTACTGTTTCAGCAATTGCATTAGGACTGAACTGACTTCTCTGACCTTCCATCAAATCAGAAGTGGATGTCCAGGTAAGATTCAATCTTTCTGGGAGGCAAGGTGTTGAGAAAGGAGGTCTGGCCTTTTTTTTTTTTTTTTTAACTTTTCTAACTTCTTACTCATAGTGAACTTACGTCTCCACAATTATCTCTAAACCCCACAGCATCTTCTTCCCTGACTGGAAGCCATAGGGTCTCTGTCTCCTCCCTGCATTGCTTGCTGCTCTCTCTGCCCACTGAATCTGCTTTTCTCTTGTTTCAACATGCCCAGACATTACTTTGCCATCAGGTCCATGTCAGTTTTAACATGCCATTTCCAAACACCAGTTCCCCTGACCCCACTTCTCATTGACTCTGGTGAGCCCAGAGATACTCAGAGCGTGTGTTTTACCTGCAGGGGAGGAGTAGCAGAAAGATTTTCTGAACCCCACACAGTTCAGTATATTCATCACAACACAGTTGATTTAAGCAAAGAGTTTCAAACCATCCCTAAACATGAGTGCGCTGAAAGAACTAAGCCTTTTGCTGTAGAACTGTATAGTAAAATATCGTCACACACACACATTACTCACGTCTCTACAAGGGCAGGAGATAGTGTTATGATAAATACTAAATGACTTAGATATAAAGCAGGAAACTGTTAGGTAAACCATGGGCTGGCTACATAAGATAAAGTCATGTAGCCATTAAAAGTGATACTCACAAAGAAGGGTTCTGATATAATGTTAAGTATATAAAGCAGGATAGGACTGTATATACAATATGACCTCAGCTAGGTAAAAATGTTCATAGAGGGACAGAATGTGGGTGAAATGAATGAAGGCGTCAAAAGGTACAAACTTCCAGTTATGAGATAAATAAGTTCTGGCGATGTAATATACAACATGCTGACTAAAGTTAGCAAGACTGTATTGCATATTTGAAAGTTGCAGAGAGTACATCTAAACGTTCTCATCACAATAAAAAAAATCAACTATGGGAGGTGATAACTGTTCACTAAATTTATTGTGCTAATCATTTTGCAACATATCCATGATCAAGTCTCCACACTGTACACACTTAAAACCAATACAATGTTATATGTCAATTATATCTCAACAATATTAACTGGCAAAATGTTCACAGAAAAGAGACTGCAAGGAACCTGCCAAAATGGTAACAATGGCTATCTCAACACTGAGATCAGGAATGACTGGGACTCTGCTTCCTTCTTTACCCTTGCTTATCTTTTTCATGATGAATAAATGACCAACCTAGACAGCATATTGAAAAGTAGAGACATTACTTTGCCAACAAAGGTCCGTCTAGTCAAGGCTATGGTTTTTCCAGTGGTCATGTATGGAAGTGAGAGTTGGACTGTGAAGAAAGCTGAGCGCCGAAGAATTGATGCTTTTGAACTGTGGTGTTGGAGAAGACTCTTTCGAGTCCCTTGGACTGCAAGGAGATCCAACCAGTCCATTCTAAAGGAGATCAGTCCTGGGTGTTCACTGGAAGGACTGATGCTGAAGCTGAAACTCCAATACTTTGGCCACCTCATGCGAAGAGTTGACTCACTGGAAAAGACTCTGATGCTGGGAGGGATTGGGGGCAGGAGGAGAAGGGGTCGACAGAAGATGAGATGGCTGGATGGCATCTCGGACTCGATGGACATGAGTCTGAGTGAACTCTGGGAGTTGGAGATGGACAGGGAGGCCTGGCGTGCTGCGATTCATGGGGTCACAAAGAGTCGGACACGACTGAGCAACTGAACTGAACTGAAAGGACACTTTTGTAACCAAAAGACAAACTTTTGAAGGGAAATGAGATGCAGTTTAGTAGGTCAAATGGATACACATGAAGAAAAGATAACCTAACAGGAGATGTTCCTCCTTGAGTAGCTTGTGAGAGCCTTGAGAACCTGTGGGGCCTGGTCTGTGGAGAGGACACAGCATCTATCCAGAGGTGCTGGCGGGGGAGAGTGCTGTGGTGCTGTGTGAGTGCTCCCACGGAGGGAGAGGAGAAAGGTCTGCCCTCTGGGCAACGAGGTCTGTAAAAGGAATTTTTCTATGCATGACACCTATTCTGGCAAGGGTCCGCATTTCCTGTATTTTAATCATGGAAGTCTTTCAGGGATGGACTGCACATTCTTTACCCTTCTTAGAGGGAAGGTATGCAACACCCATTTTGCCTCCATGCTCACTCAGGGTCAGCACTGGGGGCATCAACAATCATCTGGGGAAATAAAATACTGGGTTAGTGTCCCTGTGAACCCCGATGGCTACGCCTGCTCAGCTCTTGGGCTTGTCTTGTTTCTTCTCTCCTTTCTCCTTATCAGATAGGCAGTTTCCTCAGTGCTTAGCGTGTAGGTTCTCACCTTGCATTTGGCTCTGGCACTACAACTATCTCCTTTCCTTCTCCTGGCCTGGTCTAGGTTACTGCTGCTGCTGCTGCTAAGTCGCTTCAGTCGTGTCTGACTCTGTGTAACCCCACAGATGGTAGCCCGCCAGGCTCCCCCGTCTCTGGGATTCTCCAGGCAAGAACACTGGAGTGGGTTGCCATTTCCTTCTAGAACCTGTGGGGCCTGGTCTGTGGAGAGGACACAGCATCTATCCAGAGGTGCTGGCGGGGGAGAGTGCTGTGGTGCTGTGTGAGTGCTCCCACGGAGGGAGAGGAGAAAGGTCTGCCCTCTGGGCAACGAGGTCTGTAAAAGGAATTTTTCTATGCATGACACCTATTCTGGCAAGGGTCCGCATTTCCTGTATTTTAATCATGGAAGTCTTTCAGGGATGGACTGCACATTCTTTACCCTTCTTAGAGGGAAGGTATGCAACACCCATTTTGCCTCCATGCTCACTCAGGGTCAGCACTGGGGGCATCAACAATCATCTGGGGAAATAAAATACTGGGTTAGTGTCCCTGTGAACCCCGATGGCTACGCCTGCTCAGCTCTTGGGCTTGTCTTGTTTCTTCTCTCCTTTCTCCTTATCAGATAGGCAGTTTCCTCAGTGCTTAGCGTGTAGGTTCTCACCTTGCATTTGGCTCTGGCACTACAACTATCTCCTTTCCTTCTCCTGGCCTGGTCTAGGTTACTGCTGCTGCTGCTGCTAAGTCGCTTCAGTCGTGTCTGACTCTGTGTAACCCCATAGATGGTAGCCCGCCAGGCTCCCCCGTCTCTGGGATTCTCCAGGCAAGAACACTGGAGTGGGTTGCCATTTCCTTCTCCAATGCGTGAAAATGAAAAGTGAAAGTGAAGTTGCTCAGTCGTGTCCGACTCCTAGCGACCCCATGGACTGCAGCTTACACAGGCTCCTCCATCCATGGGATTTTCCAGGCAGGGGTACTGGAGTGGGGTGCCATCGCCTTCTCCCAGTCTAGATTACTGCAGGCTAATAAACCTAGTAAGCACATATATTACAGAGTTGCCTAAAATAAAAACTTAGGAAGCTTGGAGTGAGGGTTGTTTGCTGGCCTTTTCTCAGATATAATCCACACAATTAGAGGTGCTGAGTAGGAGGTTTTAGATAAATTAGGTTGTCAGGAATTACAATCTGATATGTTATGCCATAACTCTGTTTTTTAAAATAAGGAGAAATTAAGTATTTTATTATTGTTATTTTTAAAATGAAATCTGTAAAACAGATTTCCCAACATTTTAAGGCAACAGAACCCTATTTACAAATGAAATCTTGCTGAGAAACCAAGTAAAACAGTTAAAAGCAAAAGTATTCTGGGCGATTCAAGGGGGTGAGGCCCAAGCCCTGCCTTCCCAGGCTCCCGTCCAACACCATCTGGCACCCTCTTAAGCACCTCGGCAGAAGCCAAAGACCAAGAGCAGTTTCATAAAGCAGTGCATTCTGATGCTATTTGCAAAGTGATGCAAGTTGAAAGATGTTACCTATTTCATCCAAACAAAAAAAGAAAATGAATAAAGCATCAGAATCTACATGGTAAGGGAGGAGACACTTCTCTGTGGCTTAACAAGAATATATGATGAAAAATATTTTATTTTTATAGCTCTAAGAGGAGGTCCTTGTGCTGATCTAGGGCTGATCACGTCTTTCTAGAGAGGAGAAGCCCGAGACATATCCCTGGAGCCTACCTCAAGGGCCTCACACAGAACAGATGGGTTCCAGCAGGCTCGCCTGCCTTTTCTCACTCCAATACCTCACACTCTCAGGGCTGGGGAAGTCTGAGGAACGTTCCTGGGCCCCTTACCTGGTTATCTGGGTGGTTGACAGTGAAGTAGCCCACACAGACGATGACCTCATGAAGGAGGCTTTCACAGGAGACGTGGCTGCAGTGGCCCAGCAGGGAGCTGGCGATGTGCCGGAACGCAAGGGACAAGCCCTCTGCCCCTACGATAGACTGACAAAGACAAGGAGCAGTTAGAACTCTGCAGCCAGGGAGAGCCAGGGCTGCAAATCACAAAGCAAGCCTGGGCCCTGTGCACTTTGTGCCACGCTGCCAGGAAAGCATATGAAATTTCGAAAGCACAGTGCTTAACAGCTCAGTTCAAGGATTCTTGCTCTAATAAATGACCGTAATAAATGCAACACTTAACCTAAAAAAAAAAAAAAAGAAAAGAAAAGAAAATAGAGCATAGCAGACCAGATGCCTGTAACTATGTGGATCAAGATGTTATTCACCTAAAGCATGAGTATTTATCCCATTTTTAATGAGGTATTTTTTTCTCATTGCACAAAGAGTCTCACTGTAGAAAACCTGGAAAATTTAAAGATATAAAAATTCACCTGCAAATCTACCATTTAGCTAACTTTCAATACTTTTTTTTTTGAAGGAGAAAAATATTTCCCCATATGCAGGGATTAAAATACAATTCTGATTATTTACTTAAGTTCAAAACCAAAATAGATATAAATAACTAGTTGTTATTCAAATAGCTAGTTGTTATTCAAATAGCTCCACAGCTCCCGAAAGAATGTAAAAAATCCCCAACAAACACCTCCCCCCAAAAAAACAAACAATGAAGCCCCCTCAGTTACGAGGCTTCTGGGATCCTTTCTCAAGACAGGCAAGGGGCTGCCCGTGGTGGGCAACGCGGGAGGAGAGCCTGAGTCTGTCTGTGCAGCCTGAAGCTTCTATTTAATAAACATGTCAAACAGACAGAGCGACAGGAGGGCAAAGGGGAGAGGCGAAGCCCACAGAATACACTCGCAGCCCACACTGGAATGAAGCACCACTGCTGGCCTGTGGGATATGGCAGCGTTTTAAACTCATCTCTTGATTGGAGGTCTTGGCTGGTTTGAACCAGGTCAGATACCTTGCAGCTTGGAAGTTTCAATGAATTCACTCTGCCTAACAGTGTTGTGAAACACAGTCTTTTTAATTAATACTGTTGAAACAAAATTACTGCTAAATTTTAAGAGTGCCTTCTGCCTCAGTTTCATTGCACTGAGACAAAATGTTTTTCAAGCCCCAAAGAGACTTCAGGAGGGCCCTGATCCTTTAAATCAAGGAGTGACACCTTCTCAGCTCAGCCCTTATTTAATTAGTTGTGTCCAGCTTGCTGTGACCCAGTGCCCTCTGTTTAACCTTTACTGATAAGAGCAGGTCAAGGGGCATGCAAGTTTGAATATAAAAATTAAACCAATTTTTCAACGAAACCATATTTCCTTTTTAGCCAGAATTAATTGCCAAGTCAGTACATTGATTTGTTTCTTGAGACCACCTTCAATTGTAAAAACTGTCAAAGAGTATGCAATATACAATATCCGGGATCTCAAGGCCATCTGTGCCAATATGAATTCAGAGTGAAATAAAAGTCTTTGCTGAAGGGAGAAAAATATTTTGACAGCCTTATTAGTATACAATGAAATGGAACCAGTTAAGAAAATATTCTAATGGATAACCTTTTGTTACCGCTATGCAACACATTGTCACACAAAACAATTACGTAGGTTTATGGCTCTGAAGAAAGGTATAGGAACAGTGGGAATGCGGCACTCAGTACTTAACCTTGTGATTCAACACCTGCAAGATGGTTTGGATAAATTCTTCACCCCTTTGGAACCTGAGTCAGTCTACAGGGCCTACTATGTGCTAGCTTTGTTGTTGTTCTTCGGCCATTAGGTCGTGTCTCTTTGCAAGCCCAAGGGCTGCAGCACCCGGGGCTCCTCTGTCCTTGACTATCTCCTGGAGTTTGCTCAGATTTGTGCCCATTAAGTCGGTGATGCTATCTAACCATCTCATTCTCTGCCATACCCTTCTTCTCTTGCCTTCAATCTTTCCCAGTATCAGGGTCTCTTCCGATGAACTGGCTCTTTGCATCAGGTGTCTGAAGTATTGGAGCTTCAGCATCAAGTCCTTCCAATGAATATTCAGGGTTGATTTCCTTTAGGATGGACTGGTTGGATCTCCTTGCAGTCCAAGGGACTCTAAAGAGTCTTCTCCAACACCACAGTTCAAAAGCATCAGTTCTTTGGTGCTCGGCCTTTGTTATGGTCCAGCTCTCATATTACTACGCTGACAAAGGTCTGTGTTGACAAAGCTACGGTTTTGCCAGTAGTCCTTTATGGATGTAAGAGTTGGACCACAAAAAAGGCTGAGCGCCGAAGAATTGATGCTTTTGAACTGTGGTGTTGCAGAAGACTCCTGAGAGTCCCTTGGACTGCAAGGAGATCAAATCAGTCAATCCTAAAAGAAATCAACCCTGAATATTCATTGGAAGGACTGATGCTGAAGCTCCAATACTTTGGCCACCTGATGCGAAGAACTGATTCATAGGAAAAGACCTGATGCTGGGAAAGACTGAAGATGGGAGGAGAAGGGGATGACAGAGGACAAGATGTTTGGATGGCATCACTGACTAAATAGACATGAGTTTGAGCAAACTCTGGGAGATGGTGAAGGACAGGGAAGCCTGGAGTGCTGTAGTCCTTGGGGCTGCAGAGTCGGACACAACTGAGCAACTGAACAACTCACATCCGTACGTGACTACTAAAAAAACCATAGCTTTGACTATATGGACCTTTGTCAGCAAAGTGATGTCTCTGCTTATTAATATGCTATCCAGGTTTGTCACAGCTTTCCTTCCAAGGAGCAAGCTAGCTAGCACAGTGCCTTTATGTAGTCTCATTTAATCCTTAGGCTTGTGAGGTTAAGTGTTTTTAATCTCTGTTTTAAAAATAAGAAACTGAAGTTTAAGGACTCATATGACTTGTCTAAGGTCATACAACTTGGTAGCGGGATGGCTGAAAGTCAGGTCAGTCTGACTCCAGACCCAGAGGTCTTGATGACGATGCTTCTTTGTAACAGCTCTACAAGAGAGGCACTGCTGTGATGCACTGGGACTCAACCTGTTGACATGTCTCACGTTGTCTTGTCTAACTTTTCAGATGGTCGGACCACGGATCTCATTTCAGTTTTCTTTAGTTCCATTGATCCTTCCGGGCAGCTCATAAATTGTCTCCCAGATTTTTTCTGAGGTCAGACCCATATTGTATCTAAAATCTCTTTTTCTGTGTTTGTTATACTTGATCTTAGCCAAAAGGCCGAGAAATGATTCTGTGCTTATTATAAACACAGTTCTTAAAATCTCACTTTTGACAATAAGTTGTTTTAATGAACTAGAATATGAGCTTCTCTGACCATATCTATCATAAAAATACTTTTCTCCCAAACTCAACCATCGTTTTACAATGCAAATATTGTATATTTGTATCACATTTACTTGAGCACTGCATGCTTGATCATATGTCTGTCTACATCAATAATGTCTGTGTGGAAAGATGTTTCTGCTTTAGCATGCTAAACAGACTACAGTGGTTGGTTAAGAAAACAACTATAAATCTTTGCCAGTCCTCCCTTTGAGAGAAGGGACCTATGTCTTCTCTTGAATCTGGAAAGCTGTAGCCAACAGAGTATGGCTGATATATAACTATACCACTGCAGAGGCAGGTCATAAAAAGCCATACAGCTTCTGCCTGGTCCTTGGGGAGCACATGTTTTCCAGAAGTTTCCTCTCTGGACACTCCTACTGAGAACACAGACACAATGACGTTCTGAGAAGCCCAAGTCACGTAGAGAAGCCATATGCAGACTCTACAGCCAGTAGTCCTGGTGAACCTGGTCTTTGAGGATTCCTGGGCATAAAATATGAGAGTGAAGGAGCCTCCAGCTAATTTCAGCTCCCAGCTATCTGAGTCAACCTGCTTCTCCTCTCCATACTCTCCACCCCAGGATTCGAGCCCCTCAGCGGAAGCCCTACATCGTGGAGGAGTGACAAGCCACTTCCACTGTTAAAAGCCCTGCTGGAATTGCGGACCCACAGAACCTATGATCATGATAAAATGGTTGCTGTTTACCCTAAGTTTGTTTTTAAATGGATAAAAGTAACTGGTGCAATAAGGTAATCACTGGTAGATGTATTAAAGGCCCCGAGGCTAGCAATTCCAGGCCTCTGGGTCCCTGCACATCCTGATGTCTGAGAGTAAGAGAAAAACACGTGCTGGACTCTGAGCACCAGAAGGACGGCAGCCAAGAGGAAAGGCCCTGTAGGCTTTCCAGGCCCATGGTTAAGGGGAAGAGGGAACCTGGAAACAGTGTCTGGGGAGAGAATGAGAAGCAGAAGAAGACAGGGGAGTCAGGAAAGATCAAGAAAGGAAGACACAGCAGGGAAGGATCAAGAGAAATACAGAGGAACAGGAAGGACAGAGGAGGAAGAAGCTCAAGAACTGCTGGATACCAGCCAGGAAAAGACATTCCGCTCAGGAGGCGGGCATTTCACTCTAAGAATGGCTGGAACACTCCTGAGTCACCTTGGTATCTTTCCTGAGGTTGAAGCAAACATGGTTCAAGTAGGGGGTATATTTTGGGCTCGATGAGGCAAGGAGCTGGAGAGGAGAAATCTTGGTTTTTATCTTAGTTTGGCATGAAGAGCTCCAGAAATAGGTTTTTTATTTTTCTCACATTATTGGCCATTGTGCCTAAAGGCCCCGGAGCTGGGAGTTGTGTGGTTCTCCTTCTCAGTGAGGCTGCACAGGCTGTGAGCTCACGGAGGTGTGCGGGTGGGGCAGGGACCTAGGGCTCCCTGTCATGCAGAGTGACTGATGGAATGGCCCTCTTAATGGAAACACTCGTGTATGAAGTGGAGCCCCCTGCAGTAATATAAATCCTGGTCAGAAGACCCATAAAACCAGAAACTGAGGAATACCTTTTATTTGTTATTTGCTTTTCACAATCCCTGGTAACAAAAGAAATCACTCTAGTTGGATCTAGCCGATGGGTAGCCTGTTGGTCTCCATATTCTGAGGACATAAAATGAGCATATCTTGATTTCCAAGCTGTTTCCAGATACAACATAGTGGGGCTGAGTCTTCATAAAACACAAATGTTATGTTCAACCCAGATACCAGAGCCACTGGCATTTTCTCTTGTTAAAGGTGCAGCTGTAACCTCTCGGAACATTACATATTGTGTAGTTACCACCTCAGGCTAGTTTAAGTGCTTTGAAAACTGAAAAGCATTAACCCCAAGGAAGAGACTTCTGATCTTGGGAGGGATAAACTAACTCTACAAAGCTGAAAGATACTGAATCCAGTGGTACAGTTGACTCATAATTTCTAGCTGTCAAGAGAACAAGAATCACACATTTGTCACTAGCTACAAAATAGAAGTGTTTCTTCCATTTTGCCATGGCCAAAGCCCACACTTTTCATACGTTTGTATCTCTGTAACCTTTTTCCCTTTAAGCAAAGCAATTCATCTAAATTATGGGTTCATCATCTGCCAAGTTTGTTCCTTTTTTAATGAAATCACTTGACAGTTAATAAACTGAAAGAGAAAGTCTACTCCTTGGGGCTTGCTCTGTTCCAAAGGTTCAGTGTTTTTGAAAATTAAATTTCCTACACGAAAAAAAATCTGTTTCTAAGCTGACAGTTTGGTGTTATAGCACAAAGCAATTTTTCTTTCTTTAGCTATAAAAACTTAATTTATAGGGGTTTGCACATTTAACTACACATGCACTTTACATTGGACACCAGTCAGTTAAATCATCCATAGAAAGTCATCAATCAGAACAATTTATCTAATTTTGGCTCTGTTTATATAAGAAACCATTACTTTCCTTAATATTTAAATGTTTATAGGATGATAATGGTTTTTCTAAAGAAATCAAGACAGAAGATTTGTAAGTAGCAGAGTGGCATAGGTTGGGGTTCATATAACCATAGGTACCAGTCCTGGCTCAGCTATGTGTAACCCTGGGAAATTACTTAACTGCCAGTTTTCCCATCTGTAAAATGGGTATAATGATATTTTGGAGTGTAGTGATGAGAATAAATAACAAAGCATATGCAGAGCACTTAATACAGTTTCCAGAATATAGTAGCTTAATAAATAGCATGTACTGTAATTCCCGTTATTGTAGCTTATTCCCGACACTCCACTCCAGGAGAAGAACCTCTCATCATATCCACATGAAATTATTAACTCTCGGTTGGTTAACCAACTGCTGTTACCTGGAAAGCAGGCAGATCAAGAGCTGCGAAGCTGTTGAAGAAACGCAAACTCTGAATGGCCACTTGGACTGTGCTCTGAGCGTAGCTCTCCTTGGGACTGGCAGTGCTGGGGTCTGAGATCGTGCCGTGGAAGAGGACACAGTACAGCATGTGCAGAACTCCAGCCAGGTCTGTGGCCTGAAGAGCAGCTGCCAGCCCTGTGGGATCCTGGCGATTATCGTCAAATATGCTGTACGACCTGACAAAGAAACATTCAACTCCTTAAGAGAAATCTACTTAAAGGATGTTAGCATTTTTACAGGTCAAATGGAACAAGACAAGCAGACCGTTAAAAGCAAACCATGTGAGTTGTGTAGGGAGGTAACAAGAAACCTCAGGGAATAAAGGCAGCCCTTCCCCATCCCGGTGCACTGTGGCCTGCCCTCTTCTCCAGCTGGGAGGCCAGGCTGCTGCGCCAGTGGCAAGGGAGCAAGCTGCGGCCAGTGCTGAGGCCGCTATCACCCCTGGGCCCTTTGCAGTCTGGGCAGCCCCACTGTGTTTAGACTCCAGGGCTGTAGGAACTGGACAGAGTCCATGAGAGCTGCTGAGACTCAGAAGTCAGGAACACCATGGCTTGTTTTCTGGATACAAAAGGGAGTCTTCTCAGGGGAAGCAGTTATCAGGAAAGCATGAGGCCTCAAAAACCCAGCAGTGTGCTGGTATACTGTGACACGGAGACACTTCCACTGCTTTTGAAGGCGCAGTTCTGTCGTCAAGGAGCACTGGAAGGACAGGTTGCAGGGGCCAGATTCCCAAGAACAAGCTGGTGCTGGATTAGCTTTATGCAAGCCACCTTGGAGTCAGCTTAGCAACAATGGCAGGCAGTGCTCTGGATAAGCAAGGGGCAGTGGTAGCGGCAAACAACTCCTCAAGTCAGTGGGAAGTGCTGTTCAGCTGCCAAGTCGTGCCTGACTCTTTGTGGTCCCACGGACTGCAGCACGCCAGGCCTCCCTGTCCCTCACTGTCTCCTGGAGTTTCCCCAAGTCCACGTCCATTTCATCGGTGAGGGTTTGTTAAATTTGTCTCACTCTTGGACTCAGGTATACATGAACTCTCTAGTGACCACGAGCCTACAGTTTAATAAGTAAGTGCATCTGGCAAGCATCCATTCACCCCTTTCCCCCCCTAGAAATCACATCCAGGTTTCTCTCCCTTTCTCACAGCCAGCATGCTTCAGGTGGGGCCCCCTTCCTGTTCGCTCTGGCTCAAGGGTGAATAGGTCTAAGGTAAGGGGTACCTTCTATTTCTCTGATGGTTCAGCAAGGTATGGGGATGGCACGCGTCACTGTCAGAGCTGATGGAATGGAGGGAGATTTTTGCGTTGAAATGCCTGGAAAGAAGGCCTCACTTTTTCTCCCGGGGTCTGAATCGGAGAGGGAAGGTCGGTAGCTGCGGCAGCCATTGTTCTATCCGCTGCACAAATGCTCAGGCCTCTCAGTGTTGTTCCAAGTGGCTCAGTCGCCTTCCTTCATGAGACAACATGTCTTTACGTTTCTGTCACAGGTTGATGCCCTTCCCTACTTTCAACACTAACTCAGGTTCCTCCTGATCTTCCCTTTTCTACTGTTATTGTTCCTTTCAACAGGAATCTAGGAGGGGAGCGAGGCACTGAAGATCTACGCTTATCTCATACACTTGCCCAGAAGCACAGAAGAGATGCCACTGAGTAACTACAAATTTGAAAGTGCTGGCTGGCAAGTTTCTAGTATCTTGTCTGGTATTCTAATCCATGACTTATCCCTAAAGGGATTATTTTATTTATTCTGATTTGCCTGTTTCATCAGAGTTTTATTCATAACCATAGTAAGTGCTTCCTGAATGTGCACTATTTCTGGTATTGCTAAGAACGTGGCATGACACTGACACTTGTCTCTTCTCAAGAAAGCAGCTCTTATGAAATACTACCATCTCATCTGCATGGCTGGACCTGCTAACTACGCTCACACCTTCCACCTTGCCTCATTTCTAGTTCTTCATAGTTGGTGGAAAATGTATGGTTCTCCTGATTGCACGCATGACACAATTGAGATCCTCAGAGATTCAGTGAGATGTTTGAAATCATAAATATTTGTCAGTGGCAAAGGCAGGGGTACCACCAAAAATTCTGACCCTTTAAAGGTGGTGCTTTGTCCAAACACCAAAACATCTAGGCCAAATAGGTGACCTCTTCTTTTATCTCCATGTCTTCTCTTAAATAAAATCTTGGGATAAACTGAACACTGTTAAACAAATTACACACATTGTAATGTAATTCTGTATCATCATAGAGGGACACTTTCTGTCTTATGGAACTCAATAAAAACAGAAAGTTAAGAAATGTTATTTATTTGCTTCGAGATATATTTGAACCTTTACACAAATTGTTAGCTAATGTCAGTTCAGTTTGCCCTTCCTTCCATTCTAGCCCTAAGAGTTAGGGGTCAGACCCTGACTAAAGACTGAGTAGAGATTAACTTCTCCAGTATTAGTATTTGTCGCTCAGCTGTGTCCAGCTCTTTGCGACTCCATGGACTGTAGCCTACCAGGCTCCTCCCTCCATGGGATTCTCCAGGCAAGAGTACTGGAGTGGGTTGCCATTTCCTTCTCCAGGGGATCTTCCCAACCCAGGGATCGAACCCGGGTCTCCTGCATTGCAGGCAGACGCTTTAACCTTTGAGCCACCAGGGAAGCCCTCGTGTGCCTGAGTTTATTATATAGATTCCAAAAAGGGGTCTGTATTTGTTTAACCAATGCCTTTTAGAACCAATGACAAGTCAGAAGACATTTCTCCCTAAAGTTAATTTCTAATAGGCTTTCGGAAGCTTGGAGCTGAGTGACATCATGGTTGGTGACAAGAGTTTTTCTGCAATTTGCTCTGTGATTCAACATGGTGACCTCCCTCTTACTGCCTATGCTGGTTTTAATCTGATTAGCATCATATACAAATGCAGATATTCAGGGATATAGCATTATCATTTAGAACACTTTGTAATAGTTAATCTTTGTAAGCATTTATGAAATGACATGACTTCACTGCTACTATTTCTTCAAAAGAACACATTTCTTAAAAAGGCAGCAAGTGAAGATCATAGTAGTTTCTCTCCACCCTTTCCCCTCAAGCCCGCCACCCCCCAACCCCCGCCAGCCATTGTGAAAACATGAAACTATAAAACAACATAGCTTAGGATCTTTTCCAATATTCTTCTGATGAAATAAAAATGCTGATTCAGAAAAATCAATTAAATTAGCATTCAAGAACTCAGATGTGGAAATGGTTCAAAATGTATATAATATTGCTTTGTGGAAAGGATGATTCGTTTCAAAGTGAGACTACAGAATATACAGAGTGGAGGGGAGAGAGAGGGCTTGTTGACTTCATTTGACTTCCACAGGACAAATGTGGACCTGAAAGGACTTTAGAGAATGTTTACTTTTGATTTAGTCTGAAATACAGATAATTTGTCCATGAACAGGCCACTGGCTCCTGTTGGTCTTAAATGTCAGCTATAATCACTTTAAGCCTAAATGTTTATAATAAAAAAGTAAAAGGGCTTATTCATATCAGGCACAGGTTATAAAGTTTTCTTTTCAAAATACATAGAAGATATGAAAAATCAGATCTGAAATTTTATATGTTACACCCTAAGATCTTCTCAATTTTACTGGATTTTAAAGTGTTTTTGTTTGGTCTCTAAAATTAGTATATTCATTTCTGTTCATTAAAAGTTACATTCAATTAGGAAAAACTATAATTGGGCCATCAGTACTCCTGCACAGTTCTTGAAAACCCTACTTTGCTTTAAAGGAGAGTACAGCTAGGCAAAGAAAGCAGTAACTTGTGTGGGTATGAATCAAGTGCCATCCGTTCCATCTTTGAGATTTTAAACCACTATGTATTAGGTCCTATTTGGCCCAAAAAGGCAGCTGTGAGAGTTGCAGACACTATAACCTCCTCGTCCCCACTTGTTCTTGGCTTGCTGGTATCTTGGTTCTTGTATCCCTGGTCTCAGATTTCTGGTTTGGTAACAACTACCCTGACGCCCTTCAGTGTTGGTGATCTTCTAGACAGCTCTCTGAGCTTCTGAGATTTGGCCTTTGCTCCCTTTTTTAGATCTAGAATCCCTGAGGTATCTTGTTAGAACCTCCCATTTTAATCTCTGAACCCAGAACACTCTGCCCAGAGGTTTGCATAGGGCTTGGGGTGGACGGAGTTAAGTCACTATCCCGCCCAATGATGAATGTGAACTTCACTGTTCAAAGAGAAGTGTATTATTTCTTAGAGAGGTATTCCAGCTGTGGGCTCTTATGTACTGGGATAGTCTGAGAAAGTGGACCTGTATCCAGGAATATCATCATTCATCAGACTCTGTGGTGAGCAAAAGGGACATGATTATCTATCATATAGTCTTTGCTTAAAAAGCCAAAGTACTCCAGGAACAATGACTCCTGTGCTCCAGGAACAATGACTACCTGTGATGCAAAGTCGAGGAAGACCAGGCCCTTGCCTTACAGAAAGTCATAGTCTAATAGGGGCCTTTTCATACTATCCCCTATGTCACTCAATATGTCAGCAAATTTTGAAAACTCAGCAGTGGCCACAGAACTGGAAAAAGGCAGTTTTCATTCCAATCTCAGAGAAAGGCAACGCCAAGAATGCTCTAACTACCACACAACTGTGCTCATTTCATACGCTAACAAGGTTATGTTCAAAATACTTCAAGCTAGGCTTAAGCAGTATGTGAACTAAGAACTTCTAGATGTACAAGCTGGGTTTAGGAAAGGCAGAAGAAAGAGAACAAACTGCTAACATCCTTTGGATCATAGAGAAAGCAAAGGAATTCCAGAAAACATCTACTTCTGCTTCACTGACTACACAAAAGCCTTTGTATAGATCACAACAAACTGTGGAAAATTCTTAAAGAGATGGGAATACAAGATCACCTTATCTGCCTCCTGTGAAGCATGTATGCAGGTCAAGAAGAAACAGTTCTTATATGGAAGAATTGACTGGTTCAAAATTGGGAAAGGAGCACGTCAAGGCTGTACACTGTCACTCTGCTTATTTTTAGCTTATATGCAATGCAGTACATCATGTGAAACGCCAGGCTGGATGACTCACAAGCTGGAATCAAGACTGCTGGGAGAAATATCAACAAACTCAAATATGCAGATGATACCACTCAAATGGCAGAAAGTGAAGAGGAATGAAAAAGCCTCTTGATGACGGGGAAAGAGAAGAGTGAAAAAGCTGGCTTAAAACACAACATTCAGAAAAATAAGATCATAGCACGCAGTCCCATCACATCATAGACAATAGAAGGGGAAACAGTGGAAACAGTGACAGATTTTATTTTCTTGAACTCCAAAATCACTGTGAATGGTGACTGAAGATATGAAATCAAAAGATGCTTGCTCCTTGGAAGGAAAGTGAAGTGAAGAAAGTGAAGTTGCTCAGTCATGTCCGACTCTTTGTGACCCAGTGGACTGTAGCCCACCAGGCTCCTCCGTCCATGGGATTCTCCAGTCAAGAATACTGGAGTGGGTTGCCATTTCCTTCTCCAGGGGACCTTCCAGACCCAGGGACCAAACCCAGATCTCCCACATTGCAGGCAGACTCTTTAACCTCTGAGCCACCCTTGGAAGGAAAGCTATGACAAACCTAGACAGCATATTAAAAAACAAAGTATCACTTTGTCTAAATAGTCAAAGCTATGGTTTTCCCAGTAGTCACATACAGATGTGAGAGTTGGAACATAAAGAAGGCCTAGCACCAAAGAAGTAACATTTTCAAACTATGGTGCTTAAGAAGACTCTTGAGAGTCCCTTGGACAGCATGGAGATCAAACCAGTCAATCCTAAAGGAAATCAACCCTGGATACTCACTGGAAGGACTAATGCTGAAGCTGAAGCTCCAGTACTTTGGCCACCAGATGAGGCAAGCTGACTCACTGGTAGAGACCCTGATGCTGGGAAAGATTGAAGGCAAAAGGAGAAGAGGGTGACAGAGGATAAGATGGTAAGATAGCATCACTGACTCAATGGACATGAATTTAAGCAAACTCTGGGAAAGAGTAGAGGACAAGGAAGCCTGGCATGCAGCAGTCCATAGCGTCGCAAAGAGTTGGACACGACTTAGTGACTGAAGAACAAGTAGGCAGGTATCATGTTTCCTATTGCTGCTGGAATAAATTATCACAAATTAGCTGTTCAAAGGGTTTCCCAGGTGGCGCAGTGGTAAAGAATCCGCCTGCCAATACAGGAAATGTGAGTTTGATTCCTGGGTCGGGAAGATCCTATGGAGTAGGAAATGGCAACCGACTCCAGCATTCCTGCCGGGAATATTCCGTGGACAGAGGAGCCTGGTGGGCTACAATCCATGGAGTCCAGCTGGACAAGACTGAGTGACTGAGCAGGCACGCATGCAAGCAGCTGTTGAAAAACAACACAAATTTATTCTCTTAAAACTCTGGGAATCAAAAATCCAAAATAAGCCTTACTAGGCTAAACTCCAGTACTCTTGCCTGGAAAATCCCATGGACACAGGAGCCTGATGGGCTGCAGTCCATGGGGTCGCTGAGAGTCGGACACGACTGAGCGACTTCACTTTCACTCTTCACTTTCATGCACTAGAGAAGGAAATGGCAACCCACTCCAGTATTCTTGCCTTGAGAATCCCAGGGAAGAGGGAGCCTGGTGGGCTGCTGTCTATGGGGTCGCACAGAGTTGGACACGACTGAAGCGACTTAGCAGCAGCAGCAGCAGCAGGCTAAAATCAAGACCTGCCTCTTGAGAAACCTGCAGGTCAGGAAGCAACAGTTAGAACTGGACATGGAACAACAGACTGGTTCTAAATAGGAAAAGGAGTACGCCAAAGCTGTATACTGTCACCCTGCTTATTTAACTTCTATGCAGAGTATATCATGAGAAACGCTGGGCTGGAAGAAGCACAAGCTGGAATCAAGATTGCAGGGAGAAATATTAAAAACCTCAGATATGCAGATGATAACACCGTTATAGCAGAAAGTGAAGAGGAAATAAAAAGCCTCTTGATGAAAGGGAAAGAGGAGAGTGGAAATGTTGGCTTAAAGCCCAACATTCAGAAAACGAAGATCATGGCATCTGGTCCCATCACTTCATGGCAAATAGATGGGGAAACAGTGGAAACAGCGTCAGACTTTATTTTTTGGGGCTCCAGAATCACTGCAGATGGTGATTGCAGCCATGAAATTAGAAGACGCTTACTCCTTGGAAGAAAAGTTATGACTGACCTAGATAGCATATTGAAAAGCAGATCAAAATCACTGCAGATGGTGATTACAGCCATGAAATTAAAAGACGCTTACTCCTTGGAAGAAAAGTTATGACCAACCTAGATAGCATATTGAAAAGCAGAGACATTACTTTGCCAACAAAGGTCCATCTAGTCAAGGCTATGGTTTTTCCAGTGGTCATGTATGGATGTGAGAGTTGGACTGTGAAGAAAGCTGAGTGCCGAAGAATTTATGCTTTTGAATTATGGTTCTGGAGAAGACTCTTGAGAATCCATTGGACTGCCAGTCCAGAGATCCAACCAGTCCATCCTAAAGGAGATCAGTCCTGGGATTTCTTTGGAAGGATTGATGCTAAAGCTGAAACTCCAATACTCTGGCCACCTCATGCAAAGAGTTGACCCATTGGAAAAGACTGAGGGGGCTGGGAGGGATTGGGGGCAGGAGGAAAAGGGGATGGCAGAGGATGAGAAGGCTGGATGGCATCACTGACTTGATGGACGTGAGTTTGAGTGAACTCCGAGGTTGGTGATGGACAGGGAGGCCTGGCGTGCTGCGGTTCATGGGATCACAAAGAGTTGGACACAACTGAGTGACTGAACTGAACTGAACAACCAAATAGAAAAATCAAGGTCATGATTTTTCCAGTAGTCATGTATCGATGTGAGAGTTGGAGTATAAAGAAAGCTGAGAGCTGAAGAATTGATGCTTTTGAACTGTGGTATTGGAGAAGACTCTTGAGAGTCCCTTGGACTGCAAGGAGATCCAACCAGTCCATCCATCCTAAAGATCAGTCCTGAATATTTATTGGAAGGACTGATGTTGAAGCTGAAACTCCAAAACTTTGGCCACCTGATGTGAAGAACGGACTCATTTGAAAAGACCCTGATGCTGGGAAAGATTGAAGGCGGGAAGAGAAGGGGACGACAAAGGATGAGGTGGTTGGATGGCATCACTGACTCAATGAACATGAGTTTGAGTAAACTCCGGGAGTTGGTGATGGACAGGGAGGCCTGATGTGCTGCAGTCCATGGGGTCACAAAGAGTCGGACACAACTGAGCAACTGGACTGAACTGAACTGAACTGAGAACCAAATTAAAACACTGTACAGAAGTTAAAATAAGTTTTGACATAAATGGAAATGTAATGATTTTAGAGAAAATGCGATACAAGCTCTCATGAAAACTGGAGGGACTTCCACTATGTCCAGTGGCTAAGAACCTGTTCTCCCAACGCATGGGGCCTGAGTCTGATGGTTGGTCAGGGAACTAGATCCCATTTGCTGCAGTCAGAGATTCTTCATGGCACAACTTAGAGTTTCTTATGCTGCAAGGAAGACCTGGGCAGCCAAGCAAATAAATAAATATATCTTTAAATAAAAGAAAAACTGGAAAACTTACAGCTGCAAAAAGCTGTAACTCAAGGAGATAATTTGAGTAAAGAGGCAGATATAATATTTAGTAAACCTAGTGCTTAAAAGTTGGAACTGGACATGGAACAACAGACTGGTTCCAAATAGGAAAAGGAGTACATCAACGCTGTATATTGTCACCCTGCTTATTTAACTTATATGCAGAGTTCATCATGAGAAACACTGGGCTGGAAGAAGCACAAGCTGGAATCAAGATTGCCAGGAGAAATATCAATAACCTCAGACATGGAGCTGACACCACCCTTATGGCAGAAAGTGAAGAGGAACTAAAGAGCCTCTTGATGAAAGTGAAAGAGGAGAGTGAAAAAGTTGGCTTAAAGCTCAACATTCAGAAAACGAAGATCATGGGATCTGGTCCCATCACTTCATGGGAAATAGATGGTGAAGCAGTGGCTGACTTTCTTTTTCTGGGCTTCAAAATCACTGCAGATGGTGATTACAGCCATGAAATTAAAAGATGCTTACTCCTTGGAAGGAAAGTTTAATATGCTGACCAACCTAGACAGCATATTAAAAAGCAGAGACATTACTTTGCCAACAAAGGTCCATCTAGTCAAGGCTATGGTTTTTCCAGTGATCATGTGAGAGTTGGACTGTGAAGAAAGCTGAG
>SJYX01014549.1:237510-290399 GCA_006410675.1 Oreotragus oreotragus
TCAGACTTTATTTTTCTGGGCTCCAAAACCACTGCAGATGGTGACTGCAGCATGAAATTAAAAGACGCTTAGTTCTTGGAAGGAAAGTTATGACCAACCTAGACAGCGTATTAAAAAGCAGAGACATTACTTTGCCAACAAAGGTCTGTCTAATCAAGACTATGGTTTTTCCAGTGGCCATGTATGGATGTTAGAGTTGGACTATAAAGAAAGCTGAGCACCGAAGAATTGATGCTTTTGAACTGTGGTGCTGGAGAAAACTCTTAAGAGTCCCTTGGACTGCAAGGAGATCCAACCAGTCTATCCTTAAGCAAATCAGTCCTGAATATTCATTGGAAGGACTGATGCTGAAGCTGAAACTCCAATACTTTGGCCACCTGATGTGAAGAGCTGACTCATTTGAAAGACCCTGATGCTAGGAAAGATTGAAGGTGGGAGGAGAAGGGGACAACAGAGGATGAGATGGTTAGATGACATCACTGACTCAGTGTGCATGAGTTTGGGTGAACTCCAGGAGCTGGTGATGGACAGGGAGGCCTGGTGTGTTGCAGTCCATGGGGTTGCAGAGTCGGACACGACTGAGCAACTGGACTGAACTGAACATAGAGATTCAATATTTCTATAAATTTCAGAATGATCCCCACTATGAGTCTAGTGTCATCTGTCCTCTGTCAATATTCCTATAAATCTGCTTGGTGAACTTATGAGTAGTCTCATTTATTGTTTCTTTCTTATCTGAGTAAAGTGTTTTCAATAAAAAATAAAAATAAGAGATCAAAAGTGCTGAAAATGCTTAAATTCCTTGCTCTTTAGTCTGACATTCAGTCGTTTCCATACAGGTAGGAATAAAGATGGTGTGTTTCTATGTGTGTGTGTGAATTTAGAGTATTTGAAAGTGTGTGGCTGTGAATTAGTGTGAATATACATGAATATGTGGGTGTCCAGGAGGGTGTGTGTGAGTGTGTCAATTTGTGAGTGCTTTGGAGAGTGTGTGGTGTCAGTTTGTGTAACCCTGTGTAAGTGTGTGGCATGAGTTGGTGTGAGTGCATCTGCTTCCCTGGGGTTAGGGTGAACAACCTGAAAGGATTCAGGGGATCCCCACCCTTCTCAGTTCAGTCCAGTTCATCGTAGGCTGCAGCGCTGAGAGTGCTTCCCCCATTCTCGCCTCTTCAAGAGGAAAAGAAGTGGCGGGGAGGAGGATCCCGACTCTCCCCCCAGAGAGCACAGTCAGGGTCCTGTCCCCCACTGTCACTCACAGTTGCAGAGAGTCAGTCACCATCTGCGGTGGCGCATGTCTGTCTGTCTGTTTCTTGTTTTCATGAAGGCTGCTGCTTGGGCTCCAGAAGCTGCTAGGCCAGTGACCTTCCTGGTCACACAGGCCTGAGAAGGTTGCTGGATCAGCTACCATCACTCAGTCCCTTGAATCCTTTTTGATCAAAAGATTTTGTGGCCAAAGTTGTTGGGAAAGGCTGAGAACTCAGCTCAGGATCCACAGCCCACCCTATCATGGTAAAGGTGCTGAGAAGTCCCATGGCAAGCACTTAAACCTGTGGAATCTTCTAGCCCTGCATTTTCACATAAGGACTGGAGCCCCACCTCCCACTCCCCTTGATAGCACCTGTTAATCTCCCACAGAACCAGCATTTACAGAACCCATGTTGGGGTTATCCTCTAGTTCACGTTAACAGCCTACATCTCAGGCTACCAAGCTTCCTCAGACACACAAACACGCCGCCTTGGGGCCCTCCGAGGAGACAACACTAAATGCATTTTTAGAGATAAGGGCTCAGGGCAGCTAAGAGATGGAGTATCTTGCTTAAGGCACCCCCAGTTCATAAGAGGCTAGCCTGCCTTGGGACTCCATCCTTTTTCTTCTCAGTAGAAGCTCAGTGGAGAGCTTGGCCTTCCATGGGCTCAGGAAACATGCAGCATTTTAGTGTTTTATTTATATTTATTTTTATTTATTTGCCTGTGCTGGGTCTTAGTTGCAGGACGTGGGATCTAGTTCCTTGACCAGGGCTCAAACCTGCCCCCTCCTGCATTGGGACCATAGAGTCTTAGCCACGGGCCCACCAGGGAAGTTCCAACATACAACATTTTAGAGGAAGAGGCTCAGCTGATGCTTGGGACTCAGACATTGATGAGATTCCTAGAGAGGTGGGAGGAGATGGCTTATTAGAGATAACACTAAAGGGGGGTTGGGATTCCCCCATAATTTGGTGGTAAAGAATCCATCTGCAATGCAGGAGATGCAGGAGATGCAGGCTTGGTCCCTGGGTTGGGAAGATCCCCTGGAGGAGACCATGGAAACCCACTCCAGTGTTCTTGCCCAGAGAATCCCATGGACAGAGGAGCCTTGGCAGGCTGCAGTCCACGGGGCCAAAGAGAGTCAGGCACGACTGAAGCAACTGAGCACGCACGCACAGGGGGATTGGGGCGGGGGGAGGTGCTGAAGGGGGATGCTAATCTGTCCTGGCTGGACACCTCTGCCACTCCAGCAGCTGGAGGCGAAAGGCCTGAAGGAGACAGAAGGGGGCTTCTAGTCCCTACAATGCCTCCTGTCAGCCTTGTGGCCCCTGTCAGTCCCTCCTGTTCATTCAATTTCCTCATCTGAACAATGGAGAAGTTGACTTAAGGTTGTCAGACAAACAATGGCATGCCCAGTTTAATTTGGATTTCAGGTAAACAGCAAATACTTTTCAGTGTAAGTATATTCCATGCAGCATTTGGGACATATGGATACTAAGAAATTAATTTTATCTAATATTCAAATTTAACTGGATGAAAGTGAAAATGAAGTCTGTCAGTCATGTCCAACTCTTTGCAACCCCACGGACTGTAGCCTACCAGGCTCCTCCGTCCATGGGATTTTCCAGGTAAGAATACTGGAGTGGGTTGCCATTTCCTTCTCCAGGGGACCTTCCCAACCCATGGATCAAATCCTGGGTCTCCCGTATTACGGGCAGATGCTTTACCATCTGAGCCACCAGGGAAGCTCAAGTTTAACTGGGGTCCTGTGTTTTTCTTACAGATGAGGGCCAATGGCCTTTATGACACACATGACTATTCGGAGGCCCGGAAGTTGGGACCAGACCCCTGGCTGGGGCTCCCTTCCTTTCCACTGGTTGTCTCTCTACCCATGGGCCAGGTCACAGCCAGGCTGGGCTGAACCCAGCTCTGAGGGAAAGGCCTGGCCTCCTTGATGATGGTGAGAAGGCTGGTGTGGGTCTAGGGGACCCAGGGTGCCCATGGAGCTCATGATCAGGGTCCATGAAGCTGGAGAATGCGGGGCTGGGAGGAGGAGCTGTCAGGATCTGCTCTGAGGGCACCTTTTTCTGCATCTGAATCAGGTAGTGCTACACTGGCTTAAATGGCTGGAAGGAGACCCGGGATATGAGGAGAAGGATGACGTAGCGACACCAGCCCGGACCTCTGGGGTGGGAGGAAGAGATGAGGCAGGGGGCACGGATGCTCACCTGGCCACCGGCCCTACCCGACCCCTCGGTAGTGGGGACTTCTCCCGTTACCACATCAGGGCAGGGTGGGCATCATGGCGGTCAATGCTCTCCATCAACACCCAGCTCTGCTCAGAAAGTTCTAGTACTGGGCAGGGCGGGTGGAGAGGGGTGTGTGGAAGCTCTGAGGTACACTCCTCCTCCCACTTCTCCACAGACTGGCACTTTTTTTGTGGTAAACCCAGTGACATGGGAGATGGCTGATAAGAGGAAAGGACTCTGCCTGGTTAGACTGCCAGGCTCCCAGCCTCTATAAAACAGGCTGTGGAGGGAGCCTGGGCAGCTGCCCACCATGACCTCCTGGGCCATTCTGCTCATCGCCTCGGTGCTCCTGGTCACCCCAGGTGAGGATGTTCCCTCAGGGTAGATCCCGACAGCTGCTTCTCCGCCCAGCCCTGCTTTCTCAGGCTTTGTGGACCCAAGCATGAGCTCCAAGGTCACCTCAGGTCCCACAGCCTTCTCACCATCACCACAGAGGCTGGGCCTTACACTCAGAGCCAGGTTTAGCCCTGCCTGGCAGTGACCTGGCCAATGGGGAGAGAGAGCCAGTGGGAAAGAAGGGAGCCCCAGCCAGGGGTTTGGCCCCAACTCTGCTGCTCAGGCTATGGGCCTAGGGGCTCCCTTTCCCTTCCTGGGCTGCTGGCTCTTCATCTGCGTCACGAAGATCACTGACCCACCAGTGGGTCTGAGGTTTCTTCTGGCCCGCAATGGCCAGGGTGATGACAGGATATCTGAGTGAATGGGGACCTCTCACTGTTTCAGTCTCACTCCCTTGTCCCCATACCTCCTCTCTCCCAGTGTCCGGGCTCACTGGAAGTTCTAATGGCTTAGCTGAGCGTAAGGACCCTTCTGGAGGGGAGAGCTGGTTGGGTTGGGCCATCTGACATGCGGTGTTTTGTTTTGCTTTTTTGAGAAAAGAGAAAAAGAAAAACAATCCCTTGAAAGAAGATGAGAGAATTTTCCTTTTAGTCGAGCTCCAAATCTCTGTGTGTGTGTGTGAGAGAGAGACACACACACACAGAGACAGACAGACAAGACGGAGAAAGAAAGAGACAGAGAGGGTGGTGCAACGGTGATGGCTGGGGGACTATCCTCTTTGCTCGCCAAGGAACTTGAGGGTGTGTGTTTCGCCTGACAGTGGGTCAGAGCAGCCCCAGGGCAGAGCCGGGTGGGAGGCCCCCAGGCCCCCTCACAAGGCCGCCTCCCCGTCCTGGGCGCCAGCTGCCTCTGGGCTCTCCCCAGCCAGAAGCAGCGACTCCTCTCCCTCTGTCTGTGGAGGGCTGCTGATGCTGTTTCTTCCCCAGGGCTGGCCTTTTCCGGTCTGACTCCTGAACGCCACGACCAGGCGACGGCCCATTTGTGCGATGGAGACGAGTCGTGCCAGGGCCTGGCCCCGGAGGATGCCCAGGTACGCGGATGGCTTCCTGCTGCACCCCCACCGTCCCTCTCCTTCCTCTCCTCCCTGGGCAGTGCCAGGGGCGAGGGTCTGGAGACTGAACTGGTCAGGGGGTGGGGAGGCAGGGCTGGGAGCTGAAGATGCTGGTTTTGTTCACACTGGTGCCTGACTTTGGGGTAGGGGCTACACTGGTGGCTGGGCCCTCCCCAAGAGCCTTCTCCTTGTCTGACGGTAGAACAGCAGAGGGGCAGATGCTGGGCTGGGGAGGGTGTCGTGGGTGTGGGGGCAGGCCGTGGGGTCTCTCAGCCCCTCTAAGACAGGCAGAGAGATGGGCAGGGGCCAGCCAGTCTGCCTCAGGTCCTCATATGGACAGACAGATCATGGGTCATCCTACTGGCCTTGAAAGCCCCCAAGGGCCCCTTCCTGGTGCCCTTCCAAGGTTGAGGTGTCTGAGAAACCACTCTGAGGGACTTCCTTTCCTAATAGGGTGACCTGGTGCTCCAAAGAGAGGAGCTGAACCAACTCTGCGATCTTTGTCAGAAGATAATGCAGATGTTGAAGTACATGGTGGGAAATAAGCCCAACAAGGTGAGAGTAGAGGCTTGTGGAGCCTGGTGGGTGGAGAGGCGCCCCTGAGAGGGTGGGGAGAGTGGGGGATGGTGAGGAGGGCTGCCAGAATGGCTGACGGTCTGTGGGCTCCTCAAATGTGTGCCAGTGGACTCTGGAGAATTCCCTCAACTTGTGGCATTCTGGGAGTGTGAAAGTGAGAGGAAGGGTGTGTGGTTTCCATCAAGTTCTCGAAGGGAACCTGTCCCCAGAGAAGCTGGGATCTCCCATTCATGTCCAGGATATGGCTCTAGGTGGTTGGTTCCAGATCGAGCCTGAGTCAGGAAAGGTAAGTCCCAGGTTCTCCACATCCGAGCTGTATGGTTTGGACAAGTCATAAACACTTTGTGAGCATCAGTTTTCTCACCTAGGCAACCCAAGTTGCCTAGGGCTTTTTCTGAAGAGATGACTTTATTAATGTATTTATTAAATACAGAGTGGGGCCACTCTGTCCCTGGGGTGCTCAGGCTTCTCACTGCGGTGGCTCCTCCTGTTGCGGAGCACTGGCTCTCAGCGTGCAGGCCTCAGTAGCTGAGACACGTGGGCTCAGCGGTTGTGGCTCCTGGGCTCCAGAGCACAGGCTCAGCGGCTGTGGTGCACCAGCTTCCTTGCTCCCCAGCATGTGGGGTCTTCCTGGATCTCAGATCCTCTCCTGTCCTGGCAGGCAGATTCTTCACCATGAGCCACCAAGGAAATCCTGCCTAGGTCTTTTAAAGGAGCCGAAAAGTGGGATGTACTTAGCTCCAGCTTAATCCTTAAGAAGTGGATGTATCATCACAAGAATCATAGTTTCACTCTCCCCCCGCCCCGCTTAGCTCCCTCGACCTGCTCAGCCCTCTGTCTTCATCCCAGGATCCTCAGATTTATCCCCTTCCACTAGGATGGCAGGAAAAGATATTCCAAAATCAATGAACCAAGGCTTCAAGTTCAGATCCCCTCCTAACCCACTGCACCCCACTCCCCTAACCCAGCACCAATCAGGCCCTGGACCCACAAGCTATGTAGGCAGAGCCTTTAAAGTGGGTCTGGGCACCACTCTCCACCCAGAAGACAGGGCCCGAGTATATGGGAGCTGAGACTCGGCAGGACCAATTGTCTTTTCCGGAACCCCTGCTGGTCAGGCTTGGGCCAGGACTCAGGGATGAGGAATAGGGGCTGAGACCTGCCTCTCCAGTCCCTGCTCCGGTGGCCACCAGGCACCAGCTCCCTGGCCACTGGTCCCATTGCCAGACCTGTCTGGGGACCAAAGCTGCCAGGGCCTGCAGAAAGGCAATGCCAGGCAGGGTTCACCTGAGGCTTGTTTCCTACCATGGCGCTGCTGCTCCAGAATGTCATCATCCGTGCGACCTACAAGGTGTGCAGCAAGATGGGGCTGCTGAGCAGGCGTTGCAACAAGATCATGAAGAAGTTTCTCCATCGCATCTCTGAGGACATCATGGCTAGGAAGAAGCCTCAGGCCATCTGTGTGGACATCATGCTGTGCAAGGGCAAGGCAGGTACGTGCAGAGGCAACAGCAGGGAGTTATTTCCTGACAGCCTCCCCATGAATGTGGAATAGAGTTTAAAAACACAGGAAGGCACCTGTCAGAGAGAACTTCCCAAGCAGCTCACACCTGCCCCTCCCAGCTTTCTTGCCACAAGACACATCACTCCAAGCACTCCCAGCAGGGACTGCGTGGAGCAGATGGGTAGGTGGACTTTGGCTCCTACCAAAGTTCTTTCTCAAACATTTGAGAAAAACTCCTAACAGCCTGAGGCAACCTCCCCCTGCCGCTCCCCACACTCCCGCAAACAGCCCTGGAGTAAAATCAGGTCCCCATTTCTCCTCAGCTGTGTGACCTTGGGCAAGCAGTTTAACCTATTCAAGCTTCAGTTTTCTCACCTGTGAAAGGGGGCTAATGACTCCTGTTTCTGAGGCTGGGGTGAGGACTGAATAAGACCATCATGTATGACAAGGTTGACACCAAGGAAATGGCCTGAGACTAAGATACTGGAGACGTCAGAGCCCTGATTGAACTCCAACCTCCCAGCCCAGCCCTGACCCTGGAATGGGAGCCAAGGCCACATCCTTCTCCATGTCACAGGGGCCTAAGAGCTGGGCTGGAGGAATCTCATGGGGCTGGGGGAGGGCTAGGGCTGCCCAGGCCATGCCTGGAGATTTCAGGCAATGGCTACCAGAGATGGGCCAGGGAAGGGATCCTCAGTTCAGGTCGGGCAGCTCATCCACTCTCACTGGTGCTTTGCAGCCTGATGCTTGCAGGTCACCCGTTAGTATGAGTTCCCCACCGTTTCCTGTGGCTTTTATCTTCAAGCCCCACCACCCACACAGGCTCCTGAAGGGCTTCCAGGAGGGGACACTGCATGTGTACCACAAGGACAGGAGGCTCTAAGTCCCTATCCCCTCTAGAGACCCCACACACCTGCCCATTGCTGTCTCTTCTCTCCACACCAGGTCTCATCTGAGCCCCTGGGTCCCCCAACCCCACCCTGGGGAAGAAGCACAGAAACTCCAGCATCCTCCGTCGGCTCCCTCCTTCCTGAATCCAGCAGTCTTCCCTCTAGTTTCTCTCATCTAACTCCTTCCACTGCCTTCCCCACTCAGGAGAATAAAATATCAAGCAAGAATTTTTGCAGCTTCTTTTCCNCTTAGCTCCCTCGACCTGCTCAGCCCTCTGTCTTCATCCCAGGATCCTCAGATTTATCCCCTTCCACTAGGATGGCAGGAAAAGATATTCCAAAATCAATGAACCAAGGCTTCAAGTTCAGATCCCCTCCTAACCCACTGCACCCCACTCCCCTAACCCAGCACCAATCAGGCCCTGGACCCACAAGCTATGTAGGCAGAGCCTTTAAAGTGGGTCTGGGCACCACTCTCCACCCAGAAGACAGGGCCCGAGTATATGGGAGCTGAGACTCGGCAGGACCAATTGTCTTTTCCGGAACCCCTGCTGGTCAGGCTTGGGCCAGGACTCAGGGATGAGGAATAGGGGCTGAGACCTGCCTCTCCAGTCCCTGCTCCGGTGGCCACCAGGCACCAGCTCCCTGGCCACTGGTCCCATTGCCAGACCTGTCTGGGGACCAAAGCTGCCAGGGCCTGCAGAAAGGCAATGCCAGGCAGGGTTCACCTGAGGCTTGTTTCCTACCATGGCGCTGCTGCTCCAGAATGTCATCATCCGTGCGACCTACAAGGTGTGCAGCAAGATGGGGCTGCTGAGCAGGCGTTGCAACAAGATCATGAAGAAGTTTCTCCATCGCATCTCTGAGGACATCATGGCTAGGAAGAAGCCTCAGGCCATCTGTGTGGACATCATGCTGTGCAAGGGCAAGGCAGGTACGTGCAGAGGCAACAGCAGGGAGTTATTTCCTGACAGCCTCCCCATGAATGTGCAATAGAGTTTAAAAACACAGGAAGGCACCTGTCAGAGAGAACTTCCCAAGCAGCTCACACCTGCCCCTCCCAGCTTTCTTGCCACAAGACACATCACTCCAAGCACTCCCAGCAGGGACTGCGTGGAGCAGATGGGTAGGTGGACTTTGGCTCCTACCAAAGTTCTTTCTCAAACATTTGAGAAAAACTCCTAACAGCCTGAGGCAACCTCCCCCTGCCGCTCCCCACACTCCCGCAAACAGCCCTGGAGTAAAATCAGGTCCCCATTTCTCCTCAGCTGTGTGACCTTGGGCAAGCAGTTTAACCTATTCAAGCTTCAGTTTTCTCACCTGTGAAAGGGGGCTAATGACTCCTGTTTCTGAGGCTGGGGTGAGGACTGAATAAGACCATCATGTATGACAAGGTTGACACCAAGGAAATGGCCTGAGACTAAGATACTGGAGACGTCAGAGCCCTGATTGAACTCCAACCTCCCAGCCCAGCCCTGACCCTGGAATGGGAGCCAAGGCCACATCCTTCTCCATGTCACAGGGGCCTAAGAGCTGGGCTGGAGGAATCTCATGGGGCTGGGGGAGGGCTAGGGCTGCCCAGGCCATGCCTGGAGATTTCAGGCAATGGCTACCAGAGATGGGCCAGGGAAGGGATCCTCAGTTCAGGTCGGGCAGCTCATCCACTCTCACTGGTGCTTTGCAGCCTGATGCTTGCAGGTCACCCGTTAGTATGAGTTCCCCACCGTTTCCTGTGGCTTTTATCTTCAAGCCCCACCACCCACACAGGCTCCTGAAGGGCTTCCAGGAGGGGACACTGCATGTGTACCACAAGGACAGGAGGCTCTAAGTCCCTATCCCCTCTAGAGACCCCACACACCTGCCCATTGCTGTCTCTTCTCTCCACACCAGGTCTCATCTGAGCCCCTGGGTCCCCCAACCCCACCCTGGGGAAGAAGCACAGAAACTCCAGCATCCTCCGTCGGCTCCCTCCTTCCTGAATCCAGCAGTCTTCCCTCTAGTTTCTCTCATCTAACTCCTTCCACTGCCTTCCCCACTCAGGAGAATAAAATATCAAGCAAGAATTTTTGCAGCTTCTTTTCCTTTGCTGGGTTTCAGAGGAGGGGCACGCTCATCTGACTCATGAGTTCATTCAATAAACATGATGCTGTATGTCCACCTGTGATTCTAGATGCTAGGGATTTAGCGGTGAACAAGACAACTTAGCAGCTCTCACACATATGGTCATGAAATACTTATTATGCTGCATGTCACTCCAAGAACCTGGAGTACACCACGAATATACCCCCAGGAGCTCTCAGATCAGCTGGAGAGACCAGCTGGGTTAGGGTTTTGTTGTTGTTCAGTCGATCAGTTGTGTTCGACTCTGCCATCGCATGGACTGCAGCATGCCAGGCTTCCCTGTCCTTCACTATATTCTGGAGCTTGCTCAACTTATATCCATTGAATCAGTGATGTCATCCAACCATCTCATCCTCTGTCATCCCCTTCTCCTCCTGCCCTCAGTCTTTCCAAGCATCAGGGTCTTTTCTAATAAGTTGGCTCTTTGCATCAGGTGGTCAAAGTATTAGAGCTTCAGCTTCAGCATCAGTCCTTCCAATGAAAATTCAGGGGTGATTTCCTTTCAGATTGACTGGTTGGCTCTCCTTGATGTCCAAGGGATTCTCGAGTCTTCTCCAGCACCACTATTTGAAAGCATAAGTTCTTCAGTGCTCAGCCTTCTTTATTGTTCAACTCTCACATCTGTACATGAGTACTGGAAAAACCACAGCTTTGACTATATGGACCTTTGTCAACAAAGTGATGTCTCTGCTTTTTAAGATGCTAAGTTCGTCATAGATTTTCTTTCAAGGAGCAAACATCTTTTAATTTCAAGGCTGCAGTCACTGTCCTCAGTGATTTAGGAGCCCAAGAAAATAAAGTCTGTCACTGTTTCCATCTTTTTCCTCATCTATTTGCCATGAAGTGATGAGACTGGATGCCATGATCTTAATTTTTTGAATGTTACGTTTCAAGCCAGGCTTTTCACTCTTAGGGTTAAAGTTCTTCTGGATATTAGGAACTGAAACTTAGCCTTTTACTTCTCACAGAAGGCAGCCTTCTCCTTTTTTTTTTGGCTGTGCCTTGAATTTGGGTGAATTCCGGGAGTTGGTGATGGACAGGTAGGCCTGGGGTGCTGCGGTTCATGGGGTCACAAAGAGTCAGATATGACTGAGCGACTGAACTGAACTGAACTGAGGCTTGCAGGATTTTAGTTCCCCAACCAGGGTTCAAACCCGTGCCCCCTGCAGTGGAAGCACAGAGTCCTAATCACTGGGCCTCCAGGGAATTCTCAGCATTTTTTTTTTTTTTTTTTTTGCTGTTTTAGGGAAGTGTATTATTTAGGGCACTTTTGCCCTCCAGCAACTGAAGTTTTAGCTCATTCTGGCTTAAATATAAAAGGTAATTTAATAGCACCAATACTTAACCAGTCCACAGAGCTTCAGGCACAGAATGATCCAGAAATCTGTGGTGTCACCAGAGCTTCATTCCTGTGGTCCCACCATTATCTTTTTTCTTCCCATCTCTGTATACTAAAATTGACCTCAGGCCAGCTTCCTTCTTGGCAGCAGGAATGGCTGCATTAGATCAAAACTTGCCATTTTTCCAGTGTGTCAACAGGAGACAGAGAGTTCTTTAGTAACCTCTCTTTTAGTAGCTCCCTTGGAAGGGAAAAGAAACTTCTTTCCCAGAAATCCCATCAGACATCTCCCCGTTTTTATCCACAAAAGGATCAGCTGCCCATCTTGAACCAATCAATGTGTCCAGGGGCATGGCATACAATGGTTAGCATAAGCCAAGTCAGGGTACATCCCTGTGACTGAGATGGAGTCCAGCCCACCCGAATCATTTGGTTGAGAATGGACATGAAAATTTGGGAAGAGATTGAGGCTCAAAGAGGGGAAAATAAAGAGTTCAATCAGAAAAAGAGTTCAAATGATGAAATCTGGGGCAATTTGAGTATAAAAAAAGACAATGACAATAATAGATTATAACCCACTGAATAAGTTAGAATCCATGAAAGTGAAAGTCTCTTAGTCATGTCTGACTCTTTGTGACCCCATGGACTGTTGCCTGCCAATCTCCTCTGTCTGTCTAGGCAAGAACACTGAAGTGGGTAGCTGTTTCCTTCCCCAGGGGATCGTCCCAACCCAGGGATCGAACCCAGGTCTCTTGCATTATGGGCCAATTCTTTACCATCTGAGCCACAAGGGAAGCCCAAGAATACTGGAGTGGGTAGCCTATCCCTTCTCCAGGAGATCTTCCTGACCAGGACTCGAACGGGAGCCTCCTGCATTGTAGGAGGATCCTTTACCAGTTGAGTTCCCAGGGAAGCCCAATGAAGTCATATAAATAATAAATTAATAAGCAAGGGAAAATGGAAAGTGTTACCCTATAGTAGAATGCTAATGAATAAATGTAGACATAGTTATAAAGTCTATCTCACAAAATACTTATTAATTAGATTTTTTTTTTTTTTTTGCACCCCACCCCAGTACTCTTGCCTGGAAAATCCAATGGACGGAGTAGCCTGGTGGGCTGCAGTCCATGGGGTCGCTAACAGTCGGACAGACTGAGTGACTTCATTTTCACTTTTCTCTTTCATGCATTGGAGAAGGAAATGACAACCCACTCCAGTATTCTTGCCTGGAGAATCCCAGGGATGGGGGAGCCTGGTGGGCTGCTGTCTATGGGGTCACACAGAGTCGGACACGACTGAAGTGACTTAGCAGTAGCAGCAGCAGCATGCAGCTTGAGGGATCTCAGTTCCTGAACGAGGGATAGAACTCTCACCCTCAGCAATGAAAGAATGGAGTCCATTGGAATTAATTAATCTGGGTTTTCCTTGGCAGTCCAGTGGTTAGGACTCAGCACTTTCACTCCAGTGGGCCTGAGTTCGATCCCTGGTCAGGGAAATAGGATCCTGCAAACCTTGAGGAAACCAAGGAAAGAAAGTAACTTCCATTATTAGTTAACTTGACAGCAGAGAAACTTAGCAGACGGGGATGCTGCTAATGGACAAGTCAACATCATGGGGTTCATGATGTAATGCAATGAGAAGAATTTCTGACAATAAGCATAAATCATCAGGAAAGATCAGATGAGCACAAACTGATATTTAACATAGTAGCTGCCCTATAATTTCCAAAAATGCCAAGATCAAGAAAGATAAGGAAAGACTGAAGAACTGCTCCAGATCAAAGGAAACTAAGAAATACATTGATCTAACTGCAATACATGATCTTGTTTGGGATCCCGACCTATAAAAGACACTATCGGGGACAATCTAGGAAATGTGACTGGAGTCTGTGATGCTGCTGCTGCTGCTAAGTCACTTCAGTCGTGTCCGACTCTGTGTGACCCCATAGACGGCAGCCCACCAGGCTCCCTCATCCCTGGGATTCTCCAGGCAAGAATACTGGAGTGGGTTGCCATTTCCTTCTCCAATGCATGAAAGAGAAAAGTGAAAGTGAAGTCGCTCAGTCTGTCCGACTGTTAGCGACCCCATGGACTGCAGCCCACCAGGCTACTCCGTCCATTGGATTTTCCAGGCAAGAGTACTGGGGTGGGGTGCCATTGCCTTTCCCGGTCTGTGATGCTAATTTTATGTTAATGTTAGTTTTCTGATTTTGATGGTTGTACTAAGCTATGTATGAGATTGTCCTTGTAAGGAAATACACACTGAAGTATCAAGAGGGGATGTAAGGCACCATTTTCTAAAATTTACTGTCAGATGATTTAGAAGGAATTGTGATATGTTCATATAGAAAAGGGGCTTCCTTGGTGGCTCAGTGGTAAAGAACTTCCCTGCCAATGCAGGAAATGTGGGTTTAATCCCTGGGTTGGGAAAATCCACTGGAGAAGGAAATGGCAACCCCCTCCAGCATTCTTGCCTGCAAAATCCTATGGACAGAAGAACCAGGAGGGCTACAGTCCATGAGGCTGCAAAAGAGTCAGACACCACTTAGCGATGGAACAACCACAGCACACAGAAAGACACATACCACATACCTATGGTAAAATGCGAACAGTGGGGAATATGGTTAAGGTTAACAGAGACTCTTTGTACTAGTCTTGCAACTTTTCTCTAAATCTGAAATTATTTAAAGGTGAAAATAAATGACTTGTAGTCACTTGGCCTTAGCAAATGCATAGATGGTGTTAAGGGTGTCATCAAAAAGACCTGACTCCAGTTTGACATGCGGGCTGGACCCAGGCGTTTGGAGACTGTTCATAGTAGGGATAATCCTTTTCCTCTCTGTAGGGTCAGTCATAATGTCCCTTCTTCTGGTTCTGAGTCTGACAATTTGAGTGTTTTCTCTTTTTATCTTTGGTCTATTTCTGTAAGTTCATTTCTACCACGTGTTATTTTTCATTATTTCTTGCTTATTTATTTTTGGTTGCACTGGGTCTTCATTGCTGCACATGAGCTTTGTCTAGTTGCAGAGTGTGGACTACTCTCTAGTAGCAATGCACGGGCTTCTCATTGCATGGGCTTCTCTTGCTGCCGAGCACAGGCCCTAGAGCACAGGCTCAGCAGTTGTGGCACACGGGCTTAGCTGCCCTGCAGCATGTGAAATCTTCTAGGATTTGGGATTGAGCCCATGTCCCCTGCATTGGCAGGTGGATTCTGCCAATTTGTATCATATTGTATTCTTTTATTTTTTTTTCAAGAGGATACTAAATGTTTTACTGATTACACATGATACAAGGTTGATATACCAGCTTCATTCCCATCTATAACTTTATCTGATATCATAATCCAGTTTATGTATATTGCATAGGATGTGCCAATGATCATTAACAACCAAAAAGCTCCATGACTTTGAGTGGATGAACCTTTCAATGGTGAACTCATGTCACAACACAGTAACTGGCAGTTCAACTACATCAAGGTTCTAAAGACAACAACTTCTCCATCAAAGCAGGTTGTAAATAAATTTTGAATTAAACCTGGGATCACCCTGAAGGAATTCTAACTTCACACTGTTGGGGTAGTTTACCAAAATGGCTTTTTGGTATAAATAAATGTGTCTCTTTTTTTTACATGGCACATTAAAAAAAAGAGACACATTTATTCAGCGTCACGATCAGACTATTACATTTAGTAATTAACAGCATGGATGCAAAAAAAAAAAAAAAGAAATCCACATTAAAATCCTTTTTTGGCATACTTTACACTTTCCATAGAACAGAAACTAAGTTAACCTGTTATACAATTAGTCAAAGCTACAGTTTTTCTCATATAGATATGAGAGTTGGACTGTCAAGAAAGCTGAGTGCTAAAGAATTGATGCTTTGAACTGTGGTATTGGAGAAAACTCTTGAGAGTCCCTTGAACCGTAAGGCAATCAAATCAGTCAATCGTAAAGGAAATCAGTCCTGAATACTCATTAGAAGGACTGATTCTGAAGTTGAAGATAAAATACTTTGGCCACCTGGTGTGAAGAACTGATTTATTGGAAAAGACCCTGATACTGGGAAAGATTGAAGGCAGGAGAAGGGGATGACAGAGGGTGAGATGGCTGGGTGGCATCCCTGACTCGATGGACATGAGTTTGAGCAGGCTCCGGGAGCTGGTGATGGACAGGGACGCCTGACGTGCTGCAGTCCATGGGGTCGCAAAGAGGTGGACACGACTGAGTGAACTGAGCTGAACAGAACAGTTAGCCAAAGGGCTTCCCAGGCAGCGCTAGTGGTAAAGAACCTGCCTGCCAAAAGACATGGGTTTGACCAAGGAGAAGGGCATGGCAGCCTGCTCCAGTATTCTTGCCAGGAGAACCCCATGGACAGAGGAGCCTGGTGGGCTACAGTCCGTAGGGTTGCACAGAGCTGGACACGACTGAAGCAACTTAGCACGCACACGTGATTAGTCACAGTATGGTTCTTGAGTTTTTTGCCCATACAGACGAGCATTGTCTAAAACGTGTCTTCTTTGCATCAGGGAGGCCCTGCCACCACTGTCCCTGGGTGAGTTCACAAATCTGTTGTAACCTGCAGCTTCCCTGTCACTTTTCAATTAGGGTGCATGTTATATTTTGAATTAGAGTTTTTGTCTTTTCTGGATATATATACTCAGAAGTGGGGTCACTGGATTATATGGTAACTCTATTTTTAGTTTTTTAAGGAACATCCATAATGTTCTCCATAGTGGCTATACCAATTTACATTCCAGCCAACAGTATAGGAGGATTCCCTTTTCTTATACACTCTCCAGGAGAAGGCAATGGCACCCCACTCCGGTACTCTTGCCTGGCAAATCCCATGGATGGAGGAGCCTGGTAGGCTGCAGTCCATGGGGTCTCTAGGAGTCGGACACGACTGAGCGACTTCACTTTCACTTTTCACTTTCATGCACTGGAGAAGGAAATGGTAACCCACTCCAGTGTTCTTGCCTGGAGAATCCCAGGGACTGGGGAGCCTGGTGGGCTACTGTCAATGGGGTTGCACAGAGTTGGACACGACTGAAGTGACTTAGCAGCAGCAGCAGCAGCAGCAGCAGCAGCATTTATTACTTGTAGACTTTTTGATGATGGCCATTCTGACCAGCAAGGAGAGGTAAGAAAGCCTTCTAAAGTGAACAATGCAAAGAAATAGAGGAAAACAATAGAATGGGAAAGATTAGAGATCTCTTCAAGAAAACTAGAGATACCAAGGGAATATTTCTTGCAAGGATGGGCATAATAAAGAGCTGAATTGGTAATGACCTAACAGAAGCAGAAGAGATTAAGAAGAGATGGCAAGAAAACACAGAATAACTCTACAAAAAAGGTTTTAGTGGCTTGGATAAGCACAATGGTGTGGTCATTCACCTAGAGCCAGAAATCATGGTGTGTGAAGTCAAGTGGGCCTTAGGAAGCATTACTATGAACAAAGTTAGTGGTGGTGATGGAATTACAGCTGAGCCATTTCAAATCCTAAAAGATGATGCTGTTAAAGTGCTACACTCAATATGCCACCAAATTTGGAAAAAGGAGTGGCCACAGGACTGGAAATGGTCAGTTTTCATTTCAATCCCAAAGAAGGACAATGCCAAAAAATGTTCAAACCACTCTACAGTTGAGCACATTTCACATGCTAGAAGGTAATATTCAAAATCCTTTAAGCTAGGCTTCAGCAGTATGTGAACCGAGAACTTCCAGATGTACAAGCTGAATTTAGAAAAGGCAGAGATCAAACTGCCAACAGTCATTGGATCATAGAAAAAGTAAGGGAATTCCCCAAAAACATCTACTTCTGCTTCATTTACTGTGAGAAAGCCTTTGCGTGATCACAACAAACTTTAGAAAACTCTTATTAAAGAGATGGGACTAGCAGACCATCTATCTGTCTTCTGAGAAACCTGTATGCAGGTCAAGAAGCAACAGTTAAGACATGGAACTGTTCCTTTAGGATTGACTGGTTTGATCTCCTTGCTGTCCAAGGGACTCTCAAGAGTCTCCCCCAGCACGGTATGAAAGTGTCAATTCCGTGGCTCTCAATCATTTTTATGGTCCAACAGTCATATCATATATGACTACTTGAAAAGCCATAACTTTGACTATATGGACTGTCTGGTTAGCAACCAGACATGGAACAACCGACTGGTTCAAAATTGGGAAAGGAATGCATCAAGGCTGTATATTGTCACCTGGCTTATTTAACTTCTATGCAGAGTCCATTATGGGAAATCCTGGGCTGGATGAATCATAAGTTGGAATCAAGATTGCCAGGAGAAATATCAACAACCTCAGATGGCAGAAAGTTGAGAGGAACTAAAGTACCTCTTGATGAGGGTGAAAGAGGAGAATGAAAAAACTGACTTAAAACTCAAGGATGTCATGTCATCCAGTCCTATCACTTCATGGCAAATAGAAGGAGAGAAAGTGGAAACGGTGACAGGTTTTCTTCTCCTGGGCTCCAAAATCACTGTGGACAGTGACTATAGTCATGGAATCAAAAGACGCTTGCTCCTTGGAAGGGCTTCCCTTGCATCTCGTCGATAAAAGAATCTGCCTGCAACGCAGGAGACCCGTATTCAATCCCTGGATTGGGAAGATCCCCTGGAGAGGGAAATGGCAACCCACTCCAGTGTTCTTGCCTGGAGAATCCAATGGACAGAGGAGCCCGGCAGGCTACAGTCCATGGGGTTTCACGAGTCGGACACAACTTAGCAGCTAAACCACTACCACTTTGGAAGGAAAGCTATGACAAACCTAAACAGCATACTAAAAAGCAGAGACACTACTTTGCTGACGGTCCATATAGTCAAAGCTACGGCTTTTCCAGTAGTCATGTATGATATGACTGTTGGACCATAAAAATGATTGAGACCCAAGGAATTAACACTTTCACATGTGGTGCTGGAGAAGAGTCTTGAGAGTCCTTTGGACAGCAAGGAGATCAAACCAGTCAATCCTAAATGAAATCAGTTCTGAATATTCATTGGAGGGACTGATACTGAAGCTGAAACACCAATACTTTGGCCTCCTGATGCGAGGAGCTGACTCCTTGGAAAAGACCATGATGATGGGAAAGATTCAGGAAAGGAGGCAGAGGGGACGATAGGATAAGCTGGTTGGATAGCGTCACGGAGTGAATGGACATTGATTAGAGCAAACTCTGGGAGACAGTGAAGGATGGGGAAGCCTTGCATGTTTCAGTCCACGGGGTGGCAAACAGCCAAACACGACTTAGCAACTGAACATCAACAATAAATTCTGACCAGTGTGAGGTGATTCCTCACTGTAGTTTGCGTTGCATTTCTCTAATAATTAGTGATGTTGAGCAAGTTTCCTTGTGCCTTTAGCCATCTGTGTGACTTCCTTGGGAAAATGTCTGTTTAGGTCCTATGCTCACTTTTTGATTCAGTTTTTTTTGAGCTGTATAATCTGTTTGTATATCTTGGAAATTAAGCTCTTGTTGTTTGCATCATTTACAAATATTTTCTCCCATTCTATAGGTTGTTTTTTCACTTTGCTTATGGTTTCTTTTGCTCTGCTATCAACTTAGTTTAATTAGGTCCCATTTGTTTATTTTTGCTTTTGTTTCCATTACTCTAGGAGATGGATCCAAAAATCAAGGGCTGTAATTCTTTATTCTATCTTTTTATTTAAAATTTTACAATGCTGTGTTGGTTTCTGCCTTACAACAATGCAAATCAGCCACAGGGGTACACACATACCCTTCTTCCCTAGGCCCCCTTCCCTCCCCGCATCCCATCCCTCCTAGTCAACACAGGGTGACAGACCAGGCTTTCCATGCTAGACAGTGACACCTGAGAGCATACACATGCTGATGCTACTTTCTCCATTCTTCCCACCCTCTCCCGCCAGCTCTGTGTCCACAAGTTCACTATCTGCATCTCCATTCTTTCCCTGCAAATAGGTTCATCAATATCATTTTTCTAGATTCCATATATATGTGTCAATATGCTGTATTTGTTTTTCTCTTTCTGACTTACTTCATTCGGTATTATAGGCTCTAGGTTCACCCACCTCACTAGAACTGACTCAAATTTGTTCTTTTTTTATGGCTGAGTAATATTCCATTGTATGGATGTACTGCTGCTGCTGCTGCCAAGTCGCTTCAGTCGTGTCTGACTCTGTGCAACCCCACAGACGGCAGCCCACCAGGCTCCCCCTGTGCTTAGGATTCTCCAGCCAAGAACACAGGAGTGGGTTGCCATTTCCTTCTCCAATGCATGAAAGTGAAAAGTGAAAGTGAAGTTGCTCAGTTGTGTCTGACTCTTAGTGACCCCATGGACTGCAGCCTACCAGGCTCCTCCTTCCATGGGATTTTCCAGGAAAGAGTACTGGAGTGGGGTGCCGTTGCCTTCTCCATGGATGTACTGCATCTCCTTTATCCATTCATCTGTTGTGGACATCTAGGTTGCTTCCATGTCCTAGCTATTGTAAACAGTACTGCTATGAACATTGGAGTATACGTATTTTTTTTCAATTATGGTTTTCTCAGAGCATAAGCCCAGTAGTGGGGTTCCTGGGTCATGTGGTAGATTTATTGCTAGTTTTTTAAGGATACTGCTGCAATTATTGTCAAAGAGTATTTAGCCTACATTTTCCTCTAGGAATTTTGTAGTATCTGATTTTACACTTAGGTTTTTAATTCATTTGAGTTTATTTTTGTGTATGTGACAGAATGAGAATGTTCTATTTCATTCTTTTTTATGTAGCTGTCCAGTTTCCCCAGCACCTCTTGTTGAAGAGATTGTCTTCTCCTTTGTATATTCTTGGCTACTTTGTTGTAGATTAATTGGCCATAAATGTGTGAGTTCTCTATTCTTGATGTAATCAATTTCTATACACTCTTTATTTATTTTTTCTAAAGTCTGTGAAAGTGAAAGTTGCTCAGTCATGTCCGACTCTTTGCAACCCCATGGACTATATAGTCCGTGGAATTCTCCAGACCAGAATACTGGGAGTGGGTAGCCTTGCCCCTCTCCAGGGGATCTTCCCAACCTAGGAATCGAACCCAGGCCTCCCACATTGCAGGTGGATTCTTTACCAGCTGAGCCATAAAGGAACCTCCTGTTTATTTATTCATTTATTTGTGGCTGCCCTGGGTCTTCATTGTGGTATGTAGGGTTTCTCTAGCTGCAGCACACAAGCTTGGCATTTGGGATCTGAGTTTCCTGACCAGTGATCGAATCCAGGCCCTGGTAGTGAAAGCACCTAACCACAGGCCCACCAGGGAATTCCCTATTCTTTCTTATTTCTTTATGTCTTTTAATCTTTTGTTGTTGTTGGAAACTGAGTATCTCAGATCACATGCAAATATTACATATTATTATAGCAAACATGGCTACTGTTCATACTGTTCACCCTCCCCTCCGCGGGTATGTTATTGTCTTTTAGAGATGAATTGTTTGTTGTTTAGTGACTGGATAGTTTTAGTGAGGTACCTCCACCCCTGATGGTGTGAAGCCTCAGATGTTGCACCTCAAGGGGTGCAACCGTGAGCATGCCCACAGCTATCCTGTGATGGCAGAGGTCTGGGCAGGGTTCTCTTTGTCTCTTTCTCTCAAAACATCTTGTGTGAATCTCCACAAACTCCTGGCTGACTGCTCTACTGTTTTCAACAATGCTCCAGGGGATAAATTGCTTTACAGTGAAGTCTAACCAAACCCAAATCCTTTGTATGAATAGTACCAGAGGTCAATGTTGGAGACTTTTCTCAGATCAGAGGAGGCCTCTTCCCAGCTTTTTCTGTGTTTTCTCTCCAGCAAATTAGCCACTTAAGAGTTTAGCTTCCTGTCTCCAAGGAAGCTATGGTTCTCCTTCCAAATGTCTTCTACCACAATTTCTACTGTTTTTAAGAGCACTTTGGAGCTTAAATCTCTCCACACTCTGTTCCAAATGAAGTCAGTTTTTCTTCCTTTTTAAAAAATTTAATTTTTAATTGAAAGCAATTGCTTTACAATATTGTATTGGTTTCTGCTGTTAGGCCCCGAACGGCCTAATCACGGGAGGCGTCGCTTCTCAGATCACCAAGACTTGAATTCGATGCAATCAGCAAGAGGATTTATTAAACCGGCGCGCCGGGGTTCGATCTTCCTCGAAAAGAACGAACCCCGATGCTAGTTACAAAGCAGTTTTTATACACCAAAAGCTATAAGCAGGTATAGGTGGGGTGAAGACGATCTCAGCAAACTGATTGGTGGGCATAACTTGACCTTTACAGAGATAGGTCTGAAAGCTATCAGGCTGTAACGGCTAACCGACCACCTCATACCTTGCGGCGGTTTAGCCAATTTTCTAGAAAGGATTAACAGAAAAACAATTACCCAGGGGGTCCCTTCTAAGGCCAGGAAACTAGACTATAGATTATCAGATAGAGGGCAGGTTCCTTTTCCATGAGTCATGACTAGCCCTTGAGAAACAGAACAAAGGGTAGTTTTAAAATTTAACTTTTTCTCTTCACTGCCATACATCAACATGAATCAGCCATAGGTATACATCTATCCCCTCCCTCTTGAACCTCCCTCTCACCTCCCGCTCCATCCCACCCCTCTAGGCTGTCGCAGAGCATCAGTTTGAGCTCCCTGAGTCATACAGCAAATTCCCACTGGCTATCTACTTTACATATGGTAGTGTGTGTGTTTCCATGCTGCTCTTTCCATTCGTCCCACCCTCTCCTGTATTCACAAGTCTGCTGTCTATATCTGTGTTTCCATTGCTTCCTTGCAAATAGGTTCATTAGTACCATCTTTCTAGATTCCATATACATGCCTTGATATACGATGTTTGTTTTCTCTTTCTGATTTACTTCACTCCATATAATAAACTCTAGGTTCGTTCACCTCATTAGAGCTTTTTTGTGGCTCTATTATTCAGCATTCCTTTTTTATGGCTGAGTACATTGTGTATATGTACCACAGCTTCTTTATCTATTCATCTGTTGACAGACATCCAGGTTGGTTCCGGGTCCTAGCTATTGTAAATAATGCTGCAATGAACACTGGGGTGTTGAGGTCAGCTTTTTAGGGTGGGATCTGGAGCTCTCTGTTTCTAGCTTGCTTCTTTCTTATGGCAGAAATCTCTGAGCCAAGGCTTGGGTGCTGGAGGTGGGGACCATGGTATGCTTCTCTCTTTGTGACACCTCTACTCTGGGAGCCGAGTGCTCAGTGGAGAAGGGGGGCAGCAGCCCCAGGTTTTGCTCTCCTTTCGGAATTTCCTGCTTTCCATGAACTGGAGCAAAAGGAAACTGCGGCCTCAGTGTTTTCATTCATGCCACACTCAACATGGAGTCTCAGTCAGGGGTAGAGAAAGCCAAGGCTTTGGTGGCAATATTCTTGTCTGTATTAGTCTGGAGTGGATTCTTATTCATTGTACCGCCAGGGAAGCTACCATCTTACTGAGCTAGGAAGACGGGGGAGAAGGTGAGTTTTGCTTAAAATACCACAGACTTGTGTAGTTCTTACTGAATTTTACAAGATTTTCTTTTTGGGGGGGAATACAGCAATATGCGAACCGTGAACTTCCAGATGTTCAAGTTGGTTTTAGAAAAGGCAGAGGAACCAGAGATCAAATTGCCAACATCCGCTGGATCATCAAAAAAGCAAGAGCGTTCCAGAAAAACATCTATTTCTGCTTTATTGACCATGCCAAAGCCTTTAACTGTGTGGATCACAATAAACTGTGGAAAATTCTGAAAGAGATGGGAATACCAGACCACCTGACCTGCCTCTTGAGAAACCTATATGCAGGTCAGGAAGCAACAGTTAGAACTGGACATGGCACAACAGACTGGTTCCAAATAGGACAAGGAGTACGTCAAGGCTGTATATCGTCACCCTGCTTCTTTAACGTATATGCAGAGTACATCATGAGAAATGCTAGGCTGGAGGAAGCACAGGCTGGAATCAAGGTTGCTGGGAGAAATATCAATAACCTCAGACATGGAGATGACACCACCTTTATGGCAGAAAGTGAAGAGGAACTAAAGAGCCTCTTGATGAAAGTGAAAGAGGAGAGTGAAAAAATTGGCTTAAAGCTCAACATTCAGACAACGAAGATCATGGCATCTGGTCCCATCACTTCATGGGAAATAGATGGGGAAACAGTGGAAACAGTGTCAGACTTAATTTTTTTGGCCTCCAAAATCACTGCAGATGGTGACTGCAGCCATGAAATTAAAAGACACTCCTTGGAAGGAAAGTTATGACCAACCTAGACAGCATATTAAAAAGCAGAGACATTACTTTGCCAACAAAGGTTGGTCTAGTCAAGGCTATGGCTTTTCCAGTGGTCATGTATGGATGTGAGAGTTGGACTGTGAAGAAAGCTGAGTGCCAAAGAATTGATGCTTTTGAACTGTGATGTTGGAGAAAACTCTTGAGAGTCCCTTGGACTGCAAGGAGATCCAACCAGTCCATCTTAAAGAAAATCAGTCCTGGGTGTTCATTGGAAGAACTGATGTTGAGGCTGAAACTCCAGTACTTTGGCCACCTCATGCAAAGAGTTGACTCACTGGAAAAGACTCTGATGCTGGGAGAGATTAGGGGCAGGAGGAGAAGGGGACGACAGAGGATGAGATGGTTGGATGGCATCTCCGACTCAATGGACGTGAGTCTGAGTGAACTCCGGGAGTTGGTGATGGACAGGGAGGCCTGACGTGCTGCGATTCACGGGGTCGCAAAGAGTCAGACACGACTGAGCGACTGAACTGAACTGAACTGAACTCATTCATTTATTTTATTTATTTATGGCTCTGCTGGGTCTTCAAAGGCTTTCTCTAGTGTGATGTGCCGGGCTACTATCATGGCAGTGCACAGGCTTCTCATTGCGGCGGCCTCTCTTGTCGCAGAACTTGGCTTCTAGGTGCACAAGCTTCAGTAGTTTTGTTGCAGGAAAGGGGACCCCTTCCAGGGCCCGAAACTGGGCTCTTGTCTAACACTTAATTTTCCGAGGAGACACACGTGCTGACAAAGCAAGAGATTTTATTGGGAAAGGGCACCCGGGTGGAGAGCAATAGGGTAAGGGAACCCAGGAGAACTGCTCTGCCGCGTGGCTCGCAGTCTCCAGTTTTATGGTGATGGGATTGGTTTCTGGTTTGTCTTTAGCCAATCATTCAGACTCAGAGTCCTTCCTGGTGGTGCAAGCCTTGTTCATCCAAGATGGATACAGTGAGAATGATTCTGGGAGGTGGTTGGACATGTGGAGTCTCTTTTTGACCTTTCCCAAACTCTTCACTTGGTGGTGACTTATTAGTTCCCTGTTCCTTACCAGGACCCCCTGTTGTAAAACAACTCGTGCAAATGGTTACTATCGTGCCTGGCCAGGGTGGGCAGTTTCAGTCAGTGTGCATTCCCTAACAGTTTCAGTGCATGGACTTTAGTTGCCTGCTGCATGTGTAGTCTTCCCAGACCAGCGGTCAAACTTGTGTCCCCTACATTGGCAGGAGGATTCTTATTCACTGTACCACCAGGGACGTCCAATAGGTGTTTTGAACAACTTTTTGTTTTTCATTTGCTCTCTAGGTCAATTTCTAGAGACTTTAAATAGTTGTTTCTAAAATAATTTTCACCAGTTTCACTGGTGAAACTGGGAGCATCTCATGGTGCTAGGCCAGAAGTTGAACTTCCTTCAGTGTTTTATTTGGACAAGTGTAACTGCAGATAAACAAGAGAAGGCAGGTCTTGTAGCTTCAGTAGGCTGCTTAAGGTTTGGTTGCTTGTTTGGTGACATCAGTTTTGCAAACGTGGAGGTTGAGACATGGAGAGATGAAAAGACACACCAAGCTCCCACAGCCTTCTCAGATTTGGGATTTGAACGTAGGCAGTCTGAGCTATTTCTACAAATGCTGCTTTTCTCAAGCGATGGAGGTTTGGGTTCCCTTGTAACTTAGGATAAATGTCGAGCATAGTAAATAACGTGGGCATGTGTTCTTAGGAACAGCAGGATGAGAATGTTCTGTGTACTTTGGAAATGACGGGTGACAGGAAAATGAAGAACCTGACCATGTTGACCATTTCCTCCATCCTAGGATGCAGTGAGCTTGACCTGACTCGGTTTCCAGAACAAATTTGAAGAATGTTGCAATAGCACGTAGGTAATCACTAGGCTTTTCCTGTGAGTTGAGTAAACACTTAAAATTCCACCACTCCTTTCTCTTTTCATACAGGTGGCCTAATTTTGTCAAGTGAACTCAGGTTTTCCGTGTTCTTATCAGAAGTTGTTAGCTGGCAGATGGTTTGCTGTTGTTCAGGTGCTAGGTTGTGTCTGACTCTCTGAGACCTCATTGACTGCAGCATGCCAAGCTCCTCTGTCCTGCACTATCTCTCAGAATTTGCTCAAATTAATGTTCATTGAGTTGGTGATTCTATCTAGCCATTTCGTCCTCTGCTGCCCCCTTCCCCTTTTACCTTCAATCTTTCCCAGCATCAGGGTCTTTTCCAATGAGTCAGTTCTTTGCATTAGGTGGCCAAAGTGTTGGAATTTCAGCTTTGGTATCAGTCCTTCCAATGAATATTCAAGGTTGATTTCTTTTAGGATTGATTGGTTTGATCTCCTTGCAATACAAGGAACGCACAAGAGTCTTCCCCAGCACCATATTTCAAAAGCATCAATTCTTTATCACTCATCTTCTTTACAGTCCAACTCTTACATCTGTAAATGACTACTGGAAAAACCACAGCTTTGACTAAATGGACATTTGTTGGCAAAGTGGTGACTCTGCTTTTTAATACTCTGTCTAGGTTTGTCATAGCTTTCCTTCCAAGGAACACGTGTCTTTGAATTTCATGGCTGCAGACATTGTCTGCGGTGATTTTGAAGAACAAGAAAATAAAAATCTGTCACTGCCACCACTTTTTCCCTTTCTATTTGCGTGAAGTGATGGGACTGGATGCCATGATCTTAATTTTACTGATGTTGGGTTTCAGGCCAGCTTTTTCACTCTCCTTTTTCACCCTCATCAAGAGGCTTTTTATAACAGTTCCTCTTGGTCTCCTGCCATTAGAGTGGTATCATCTGCATATCTGGGATTGTTGGTATTTCTCCGAACAATCTTGATTTCAGCTTGTGATTCACTGAGCCCAGCATTTCCCATAATGGACTCTGCATGAAAGTTAAGTAAGCAGAGTGACAATATACAGCCTTGACATTCTCCTTTCCCAATTTTGAACCAGTCCATTGTTCCTGTCCAGCTCTAACTGGCTCTAACTGTTGCTTCTTGACCTGCATATAGGTTTCTTAGGAGGCAGGTAAGGTGGTCTGGTATATCCCTCTCTGAGAATACAAACAGTCAAAGCTTTGGTCAATGAAGCAGAAGTAGATGTTTTTCTGGAATTCCTCTGTTTTCTCTATGATACAATGAATGTTGACAATTTGATCTTTAGTTCCTTTGCCTTTTCTAAATCCATCTTGGACACCTTGGATTTCTCTGTTCATGTACTGTTGAAGCCTAGCTTGAAGGATTTTGAGTATTTCCTTGCTAGTGTGTGAAATGAGCGCAATTGTATGGTAGTTTGGACACGCTTTGGCATTGCCCTTCTTTGACTTGACCTCTGCTCAGATGCACTGTCCAGACTTGGCAGGGCCCCAGCCACATAGCAAGAGGACATGGCATGCAATTCCACCTCTGACCAGTAGGTGCAGAGGTGGCGCTACACCTTCCCTGGTGTTTTTAATACACCGAACATGGAGCATCCTGGGGGTTCAGTCTCTCTGCACCCCAGGTTCCACACACCATAGATGTGGCTGTGCCCTGATGAGGAAGGTGCTTCTTCACTGCAGGCAGATATTTTTTAAGTCTCTTTTTTTTTTTCTTTTTTGGTCACACCACAGGGCATGTGGGATCTTAGTTCCTTGTCCAGGAATCAAACCCAAGCTCTCTACAGTGGAAGCGCTGAGTCTTAACCACTGGACAGCCATGGAGTTCCCTCCTGTTACTTCTTGCAACACTGGATACCTGGGATTCTCAGCATTTAAAAAGATACGTTTATTTGCTTATTTATTTGCTGCGCTGGGTCTTCATTGCTGCGAGAGCATTTCTCTAGTTGTGGTGTGTGGCCTTCTCATTGCCGCGGCTTTTCTGGCTGTGAAGCCCTGGCCCTAGCGTGCACGGGCTTCAGTAGTTGTGCATGGGCATCGTTGCTCCATGGCATGTGGGATCTTCCCAGACCAGCTGTTGAACCCCTGTCTCCTGCACTGGCAGGTGAATTCTTTACCACTGAGCCACCAGGGAAGCCTGCTTCATGGCATCTTAAATATTGTTTCTTCTGTTCACACTTACATGCATGGTTGTTGTCTTCTTTCCCAGTAGAATGTAAACTCCATGCAGGCAGGCCCAGGTTACTCACTTTCCTATCCTCAGTGCCTGGTGGGACATGTGGAAAGGAGCAGACATTCATTAGTATTTGCTGGAAAAATGGATGTGGAAATCAACCCTGAATACTCATTGGAAGGACTGATGCTGAAGCTGAAGCGCCAATACTTTGGCTACCTGATGGGAAGAGCTGACTGACTCATTTGAAAATACCCTGATTCAGGGAAAGGTTGAAGATGGGAGGAGAAGGGGGTGAAGGAAGATGAGATGGTTGGATGGCATCACTGATTTCAATGGACATGAACTTGGGCAAACTCCGGGAGACAGTGAAGGACAGGGAGGCCTGACGTGCTGCAGTCCATGGGGTCACCAAGAGTCGGAGAAGGCTTAGTGACTAAACAATAGTGACAACATTGATAGGGACTGAGGCAAGGCTTCTGGTTCAGGGTGTGTCCTACTGACTGGCTGGGGGGACTATCCAGAGGCTACCTGAGCAGCTGCTGGGAGAGTCCACTTTCTCAGGGGAGAAGGAAGCAGCTGGAAACTCTAGTCTGTAGCAGAGCTCCAGCGTGCCATGCTAGGACAAATCTGAAAACAGCCAGGTCTGCCCCCAGCCCCGCCCCCAGGGACCCTTGTCCAAGTCCCAGGGACAGAATGTCTGTAAGTAAACATGAAAGAGATGCTTCAGCTAAACCCCCTGGGACAGGGACTTCCCTAGTGGTCTAATGGTTAAGAATATGCCTCCTAGTGCAGGGGACACTGGGTTGATCCCTGGTTAGGGAACTAAGATCCCACATGCCTCAGAGCAACTAAGCCCGTGCGCCATGACTGCTGAATCCCCCGCATACGGGAGCCCGTGTTCCACAACTAAAGAGCACGATCAGTGTGTCGGAAGGTCCCACACGATGCAATGAAGATCGCGCATGCCACAACTAAGACCTGATGCAGCCAAATAAAAAGTAAAACGTAAAGGACGTGGGACACCCTGGGTCACGTCCCCTAGAAGAGGGAGAGGCCATAGTAGTGCACGAGCTTCTCCTCACTTCAGGAAAGAGCCCTTGGTGCTTTGGGGTCTCAGGGGCCCAGCTTTGAGCCCCTGGAGCTGGCAGCCAGCAGGTCCTGGTGGCAGTGCAGAACAAATAGCTGTGCTGTGCTAAATTACCCTAACCATGTCCCACTCTTTGAAACCCCATGGACTGCAGCCCACCAGGCTCCTCTGTCCAGGGGATTCTCCAGGCAAGAATACTGGGGTGGGTTGCCATGACCTTCTCCAGGGGATCTTCAGAACTTAGGGATCGATCTAGCATCTCTTAAGTCTCCTGCTTTGGCTGGTGGGTTCTTTACAACAGTGCCACCTGGAACGCCCAGAAGGGACAGTACCCCTCACTAAGTACCCTCAGGGAAAGGTGATACCCAGCATGGCCACACATACTGCAGTTGGCCTGACTTGTAAGTGATTGAGTCACAGAAATAGCTGGAGGGCAATTTGTAGGAGTCCTGTGATGCATAAATGTCACCCTCTCAAATTTACTCACAGTGAGTAATAATTAAAAACAAAATCTAAAGACAAGTATTGTATCGGCCGGCTGATGGCACTGGTTGAAGCTATTTCTTGGTAGAGTTATGTTTGATCATCACCCATTGTCCCTATACTTAAAAAACACTGAAACAAAAGAAAGGAAAGCTTCCCTCACTCCTCAGGTACACTAGCAAATAAGAAGCTATTTGAGAACAATTCAAGTTACTATAGATTTTAGCCTATTTTAGTTATGTGGTGAGGCAGGATTGGTGTGAATCAATGGTAAGAAAACTGAATGCCCAAACCTGAAAGGTTGGGCTGGGGAATAAAATTCCAGAAGAATGACAGCAGTGTCCCCTGTCCTGCCACATGCGGTGGATGTGGCAAGGGTCAGGTACCAGGTCATCCAGCGGCAGAGGTCACTGTCTAAGTGAGCAGCAGGGGAAGCTGGAGTCACTGGGTGATTCCGAGATGGAGCTAGTAGATGTGAGGATGGGGAAGGGGTCCAGGTGAGGGCTCAGAGTGGACTGTGAGAACCCCATTTAGATGGTTTCTGGATCCAAGGTCTCATCAACCTTAGAAGCCAGAGATGGAAGTTGCCAGTGACGGTGAAGTGATGTGAAGATGAGTAAAAGGTGGATACAAGGGAGAAAGGGTGATGACAAGAAAATGAATTTCTGAAAGAGAGGCCTCAGTGAAGACTGGGCCCCTCTTGCGGCCTGAGAGCTTGAGAAACTGGTTCTGGGCAATCCAGATGAGGTCTGCTGAGTCCGTGAGAGATTGCTAATCTCTCTTTTTATCACACCCTGAAGTGTGACTCAGATGGTGGTGGCTGTGTGGTTGCGAGTGTGTCCTGAGCTCTGATCAGCAACAAGCAGGAGAGGTTTCAGAGTCTGTCCTCTCCACCTGATCTGTCTTTCACTGGCCAGAGTGGTGTGTTCAGGAGCTCCTGTCTGAGACACAAAGCAAGGCAGCCTTGTAATTTATCAAGCACCAGTCAAGCTTCCAGGATCAACAGGCTTCCCAGGTACCAGGGTGGGTCCACAGAGTCAGCTTATACATGAACTGTCACTATAATGTTGATTTTTAGAAGATATTGAGGGAAGTACATCCAAAATGTATGTGTGTTAGTTGCTCAGCTGTGTCCGATCCTGTGTGACCTCATGGACTGTAGCCTGTGCTCCTCTGTTCATGAAATTCTCCAGGCAAGAATACTGGAGTGGAAAGCCATCCTCTTCTCCAGGGGATCTTCCTGACCCAGTGTTTGAACCCATATCGCCTGCATTGCAGGTGGATTCCTTACTGTCTGAGACACGAGGGAAGCCAACATTCAAAATAGTAAAAGGAAACTATACCACATGAGGCTCCTTCCAGACTGTCTGCCATTCATCCATCCATCCATTCATCCCTCTCTCCCCCCACCCCTCCCCTCCATCCATCCATTCATCCCTCTCTCCCCCCACCCCTCCCCTCCCTCTATCCATTCATCTACCCAAAAGGACACAAGGTGGTGATGAACAAATTCACTTTCTCAACTGCCATGATATTTTCACACACATATACACGTGTCAAAAGCAATAGAAGGTGTGCACTTCAGATATATGCTGGTGAGTATACTTTAATTCTATCTCAGTAAAGCTGGGAAAAAGGAAGGAATTCAGTGTATATCTGTAGGTCAGAACTGATGACAACTCATGCAACCATCAATGGAGAATGGATGAAGTATGGCATATTCATGCAAGGGAATGGTACTCAGCAACGGAAAGGAACAAACTCTTCATACACACAGCAACGCGGGTAAATCTCACATACCTTAATGATAATTAAAAGAAGTCAGACCTGGGGCTTCCCTGGTGTTCCTGTGGTTCCCCATGCTTCCAATGCAGGGGGTGTGGAGTTGATCCCTGGTTGAGGAACTAGGATGCCATGTAGTGTGCTCCCCCAAAACAGTCACACCAGAGGATCCATTGTTTGTGATTTGTTTATACACGTTTCAAAACCAGAGAAGAGAAAACTATCGTGTTTAAGAGTATGTGCTCAGATGGTAAAACTATAGAGAAGCAAGGATAGGATTATCATTAAGGTTAGGGCTGTATTAGCTTAGGGGAGGAGGGTCTGGAAGTTAAGATGCTTCTGGGCGCAGGCAGCATTCTTGGCCTGGGTTGTGATTATGCACCTATTTGCTTCCTAATAAACAATTGTCCATTTTGTTTTGTGCACATTTCTGAATATGCTTTACATTTCATAATTGAGAATGGAGCAATGTGTATGTGCTATGCTTGTATGGAAAGAGAAAAAAGAGTTTTAGCAGTAGTTTACTCTGAGGAGAGAGTCTATGTGAAGGTGGGACAGTGGAAGCTTTTATTTGTTTTCCTTATACATTTCATTAAAAAAATGTAAATTCCCTCATGCAGTTCATAAATAAAATTAAAAAGCATAATCATAAACTCATGGATAATAAAGCAAAGGAGGGACTGCCCAATTGTAGGTGCTGAAATGGGGACCCAAGGAGAGAAGAAGAAAGAACAGGCAGGATGGCCTGTGTATCTATGTCAGTAAGTGTATGTCAAGTGAAAGACTGGAAGATGAGGCAGAGAGAGGCTCAGAGGGATTCAAAGCATGAGAAAGGCTTTATCTGGACAGAGAGGGCCATGAGTCAGGAGATGCCAGTGGCCTTTAGAAGCTGAGAATGAACTTCAGATGACAGCCGGCAAGGAAAAGAAAACTTCAGTCCTACAACCAAGGGGAACTGAATTCTGCCAACAACGTGAATGACTTTGGAAGTGGATTCTTCCCAGGAAAGAGCCCATCCAGCCAACACCTTGATTTTGGCCTGATAAGACCCACAGCATAGGAACCAATTGAACCCACTCAGACTTCTGACCTACAGAGTTGTCGGATCATTAAATGGGTGTTTTTTGCTTGCTTGTTTGTGAATTTGGAGCAGAGAGAGGTTTATTAAAGGGCCATGCAAGGAGATCGGTGACTCATACGCTAGAAGCCCTGAGCTCCCTGGAGGGTCTATCTGGGTGTGGTTTTAAGGGACTATGTTTGTGATAACTGTCACAGCAACAAGAGAAAACTAATATAGCCATGGGCTGACATAGAAAATGGAAGTGATTCTGTAGCCTATTGTATAAGGGTGTCCTTGAAGACAGTGCTCCATGGGTCAGGGGCTTCTGGGAGCAAAATGGAGACATATTAATAAAGGACACGGAGAAGTTCCATCTATTAATAGATAGGGGAGGTGGTGGGAAGGATGAACATTTGTGCTTCTAAGATAGTTTGTCACCTCTAAGACTGATCTACTCTTCAAAGCTAAAGCCACATCCTTATTAACCACCGACCTGGCAGTTTAAACCATGGGGTTAAGAGGACAAAGCTACTGTGTATGTGTGTGTGTGTGTGTGTGTGTGCGCACCACACTCTCAGGGTTCCCTGAAGATATAGAGGACACAGTACAGGTACAGGTACAGAGAAGCCCCTCTTTGGCAGAATAAATTAGATCCCACCCACTCCTACTTTCTTTTCCGGGAGGATTTTACACAGGGAATTAGGTCCTTAAACATCATATGTAGGACTAAAGAAGTAGGTTCTGAATTGGGCCTTGAAAAATTCAGAAGTTATTCTCAATAGTTGATGCTAAAAGCAACTTGAAGCTGGTTCTGAAGCCAGAGTTCAAGAACCCACTTCCAGGAATAAATTGCTGTCCAGGGATTAGAAAGCAAAATTCAAGAAGACTTTTGATACTGGAAATACTCCTGCCTCCAACTGTCACACTTCCATGACCTTGCTTGCCAGCAGCCAAAATAGTCAAAAGAGAATAGAAAGATGGTATTGGGGTCAGCCTCTCAAATCCCATATCAGTGCATCTAACTGTAGACATGGTTTCACATCCAGACCCAAGTTGCAATGAATTCTGGGAAATGTTGCTGTAACTTTCCAACCTCTCCATATAGAAGGAAGGAAAAAAAAAGAGAAGGTGAGAGAGTCTAAGCATAATAGTCACCCAAGGTGGCTTTGTCTTGTTTTCCTCTCTCATGTTTATAGTTTGAGTGGTAAGCTGCTGCTGAGAGGTTTAAAAAAGATTTTTTAAATTGACATATAGTTGATATACAATGTTGCATAATACAGCAAAGTGGTTCAGTTATAAATATACATACAATCTATTCTTTTTCAGATTCTTTTCTATAATAGGTTATTATAAGATATTGAATATAGTTCATTGTGCTCTACAGTAGATCCATGATAAAAATTTTGATTAAAATGTTTTAAAGGCTCATTTCCAAAGTTTGCATAAATCTCATATTTACAGAACAGTTTGCATCTAAGTTTTTTGGGTAGTACAAACATCAGTATAGCCAGAAATCAACTCATTTAACTTCAGCAAAGTTAAAAGTTAACAGAAGTTAACTCATTTTACTTTTGTGTTAACAAAAGTAAAAATTAGCATTTGTAATGTACAATGTTCCTGAACAGATATAAAGACTTTCTTGGAATTATTTTGTTTTTAAAGCAAAGCATTATTTAATAAATAGCATCATGGCCCCAAAAGATGCATTATGCCCTGGAGAAGGTAATGGCAACCCACTCCAGTACTCTTGCCTGGAGAATCCCATGAAGGAAGGAGCCTGGTAGGCTACAGTGCATGGGGTCGCAGAGTCGGACACAACTGAGCAGCTTTATTACTTACTTACTTTGTCAGGCATAAAGTTTCTAATCACAACTATTCACTGCATTCATTGTGGGAGGAATACAACCATAAACAATAATAAATGAATGAACACCATTTGACTGCATTCTCGAAAAACATTTAAAAGTACAGGAGGTGGAGGATAGTATTAGACCATTGAGCTATAGGTTGACCACAATTGATATAAGAGAAAGAGTGGCATGTATGGGGACATCCTGGCAGTCTAGTGGTTAAGACTCCTGCTTCCAATACAGGGGGTATAGGTTCAATTCCAGACCAGGGACTAAGGTCTCCATGCTCCCAGGGAAGGCAAAAAAAAAAAAAAGNGCCCACCAGGCTCCTCTGTCCATGGGATTCTCCAGGCAAGAACAGTGGAGTGGGTTGCCATTTCCACCTCCAGGGGATCTGCACGACCCAGGGACCGAAGCCGCATCTCCTGCATTGAAAGTTGGGTTCTTCACTGCTGAGCCACTAGGAAAGCCTGAAAACCCACTAAACCTACTGAAAACCTCTCCCTCTATGACTTGTTAGTCATGACATATCGGTATTTACACAGACAAGAGTCCCAAGCAGTACTTTCGCTTTCATAAGCCCTAAAATCCTAATTAAAATATGTGTCTAATAATTTTTATTTCATACTATAATCATGTATATTTAGACAGATTTCAGAGGCACAAAGATTTCATCACAATCATGGCATTTCCTATATCCATAAAGAGAATTTATTGTACTTTAAAAAGGATTCAAAGTCAAATTTCACAGAAGTGAAATACTTTTTTGCTGAAGATTCCTTTATTAGGCTTTAACTATAATTTTTAAAGAATGATTCATATTACATTTTCTGAGACAAGACTAGAAAAATCCATTCTTGAAAATAACTACAATTTGACTGGATCAAGAAACTTTTAAAATGTTATAATCACCTAAAAACATCTGCCTGGTTTAAAATACATATTATAATGTGTCATGTTAGTTTATATTATGCTAATATATTAATTATATGTTGCTTACTTATAATTTATTGTTACTTCAGTATTATATTAGCTTATTATACTTACCAGAAAACTTGATCTCAGTAGAGTTAAACATAGTTTTCCTAAATATCAAAGGTCCTGATTTCTGTAATGAGAAACAAAGAAATACAGAAAGATCTTGTTAGAGACTTCCCTCGTGGTCCAGTGGCTAGGATTCCCTGCTCCTCAAGCAGGGGGCCAGGTGTGATCCCTGGTCAGAAAACTAGATCCCACATCTAACTAGTAACTAGCCAACTAAGCACAGCTAATACCCGGTGCAGCCAAATTAAGAAATAAATATGCTGGACTTCCCTGGTGATAAGTGGATAAGAATCAGCTGCCAATGCAGGAGACCTGGGTTTGATCCCTGACCTGGGAAGACTGCATATGCCACCGAACAACCAGGCCCGGGTGCCACGAGCACCCACTCGCCCAGAGCCCACCCTCTGCCACGGGAGAAGGCCCGNGGTGATAAGTGGATAAGAATCAGCTGCCAATGCAGGAGACCTGGGTTTGATCCCTGACCTGGGAAGACTGCATATGCCACCGAACAACCAGGCCCGGGTGCCACGAGCACCCACTCGCCCAGAGCCCACCCTCTGCCACGGGAGAAGGCCCCGCAATGAGAAGCCCACGCGCGGCACCTCGAGAGCAGCCCCTGCTCGCTGCAACTGGAGGCAACCCTCGCGTAGCAACGCAGATTCACTGCAACCAAAATATGTATATGCACACGTATTTTTAAAAACTAATACAGAAAAATCTTGTTAAAAACATTTCTCTCTTCTGTTTAAAAGTACTGCTGTATTCTGGAAAATAAGCACCAAAGAACTGACGTTTTTGAATTGTGGTGCTGGAGAATATTCTGGAGAGTCCCTTGGACTGCAAGATTGAACCATGAATCCTAAAGGAAATCAACTCTGAATATTCACTGGAAGGACTGACGCTAAAGCTGAAGCTCCAATCCTTTGGTCCCCTGATGTAAAGAGCCAATTCACTGGAAAAGATCCTGATGTTGGCAAAGATTGAAGGCAAAAGAAGAAGGGGACGACAAAGGATGAGATGGTTGGACGGCATCACTGACTCAATGGACGTGAATTTGAGCAAACTCTGGGAGATGGTGAAGGAAGCCTGCTGTGCTGCGGTCTGTGGGGTCACAAATAGTCGGACGCGACTTTGCAACTGAACAACAATCCTTTCACTCCTCCCTATAACCAAATGATTATTTTTACTTTCTTTTTTTAATATAAATTTATTTTAATTGGAGGTTAATTGCTTTACAATATTGCATTGGTTTTGCCATATATCAACATGAATCCGCCACAGGTATACACGTGTTCCCCATCCTGAACCCTCCTCTCCCTCCTCCCTCCACGTACCATCCCTCTGGGTCACGCCAGTGCACCAGCCCCAAGCATCCAGTATCATGCATCAAGCCTAGAGTGGAGATTCGTTTCATATATGATATTATACATGTTTCAATGCCATTCTCCCAAATCATCCCACCCTCTCCTTCTCCCACAGAGTCCAAAAGACTGTTCTATACATCTGTGTCTCTTTTGCTGTCTCGCATACAGGGTTATCGTTACCATCTTTCTAAATTCCATATATATGTGTTAGTATACTGTATTGGTGTTTTTCTTTCTGGCTTACTTCACTCTGTATAATNTCAATGTTATTCTCTCAAATCATTCCACCCTCGCCTTCTCCCACAGAGTCCAAAAGTCTGTTCTTTACATCTGTGTCTCTTTTGCTGTCTTGCAAGTAGAGTCATTGTTACCATCTTTCTAAATTCTATATATATGAGTTAATATACTGAATTGGTGTTTTTCTTTCTGACTTACTTCACTCTGTATAACAGGCTCCAGTTTCATCCACCTCATTAGAACTGATTCAAATGCATTCTTTTTAATGGCTGAGTAATACTCCATTGTGTATATGTACCACAGCTTTCTTACCCATTCATCTGCTGATGGACGTCTAGGTTGCTTCCATGTTCTGGCTATTATAAACAGTGCTGCGATGAACATTGGGGTACACGTGTCTCTTTCAATGCTGGTTTCCTCGGTGTATATGCCCAGCAGTGGTGTTGCTGGGTCATAAAGCAGCTTTATTTCCAGTTTTTTAAGGAATCTCCACACTGTTCTCCACAGTGGCTGTACTAGTTCGCATTCCTACCAACAGTGTAAGAGGGTTCCCTTTTCTCTGCACCCTCTCCAGCATTTATTGTTTGTAGACTTTTTGATAGCAGCTATTCTGATCGGCGTGAGATGGTATCTCATTGTAGTTTTGATTTGCATTTCTCTGATATCTTATTGATTATTTTTAATTTGCTCAAGATTATGAATTATAAGTGGACAAAGCTGTATTTCTAGTTGACAAATGGAACCACGAGTAGTGTGATGTTCCTTTTTTTTGGCTGTGCTGGGTGTTTTGACTGTGCAGGGTCTTTGTTGTGGTGTGCAGTCTTTTTTTTTTTTTTTGTCTGGGTGTGTTGCTCAGGCTTCTCTTATTGCACAGCACAGGTTCTAGAGCGCTCAGGCTCGGTAGCTGCGGCTCGGGGCTTAGCTGACCCTCATGTGGAATCACAATTCTGTCACCAGGGATTGACCCACACCCCCTGCATTGGAAGGCCTATTTTTAACCACCAGACCACCAGGAAAGCCCAAAATGAGGTCTCTTAAGTTAATCTTGTGACAATGAAACCAATCGACTGTAGCAGTAAGAAAACTATTGACAAAGTAGAACCAAGAAATGTTCCTCTTCAAATATGCTGGAGTCTGCACTTTCAGTAAAGGGTGACTACCTGAAGTGGCACTCATGGTTACCAGGCACCAAGAAAACAGATAATGAGCTTGGACAGGAGTAGTTTTTAGAGCTCTCATTATAATTGGAGAGGGATAAAAAGGAAGATAAGATAGTCTCATTCATATGGGAAGTTACCTTCAGTTCAGTCGCTCAGTTGTGTTCGACTCTTTGCGACGCCATGAATCGCAGCACGCCAGGCCTCCCTGTTCATCACCTTCTCTCGGAGTTCACTCAGACTCACATCCATCGAGTCCATGATGCCATCCAGCCATCTCATCCTCTGTCGTCCCCTTCTCCTCCTGCCCTCAATCCCTCCCAGCATCAGAGTCTTTTCCAATGAGTCAACTCTTCTCATGAGGTGGCCAAAGTACTGGAGTTTCAGCTTCAGATCATTCCTTCCAAAGAAATCCCAGGGTTGACCTCCTTCAGAATGGACTGGTTGGATCTCCTTGCAGTCCAAGTTACCTTAAATAGCCTATAAAAGGATCATGACTTCTGACCAGAGGTTATGTCATGAATAAAATCATCACCATGGAAAATGACAGGCAGTATGGAGGAGCCTGGTGGGCTGCCGTCTATGGGGTCGCACAGAGTCGGACACGACTGAAGCGACTTGGCAGCAGCAGCAGCCCTAAATGCTGAAAGCAAAAGAACATTGATAAGATTAAACACACTGTGTCTTCAGGTTTTAGTAGATAGTTGGAGCTCTCAAAACAAAAGCAAGGACTGAAATTCAAATTAAAATACTGTAGATAAAAATAAAACAAAGTGTTGACATAAACAGAAATTTGATGACTTTAGAGAAATCCGGGTAATAATCTATGCATGCTATCAGGAAAATTGGAGAGGCTTCCATTATGGCCCAGTGGCTAAGACCCCATTCTCCCAATGCTGGGGGCTGGGGTTCAATCCTTAGTCAGGGAACTAGACCCCACTTGCTGCAGCTGAAGATTCTGCATGCCACAGCTAAGAGTTCACATGCTGCAGCTGAGATTGGCACAGCCAAGTAAACAAATTCATGAATAAATGAATTAATTAATTAAAAGAAAACTGGAGAACTCGTGGCTGCAAAAAGCTGTTAGCCAAGGAAAAAATTTGGATAAATAGGCAGACATAGTACTCAGTAAATCTAATGCCTTAAAGTACTAAATTCCTGAAATACGATACAATAGAAATGTTTACAGAAGAGAAAAATCCATGAAGACCAGTGAAAAGCAAAACACTCCATACAATCTTGGTGGGTATTTTTCCCCTTCTTATTCCAAGGGGAGGCTATTTAATATTTTTCCAAGTATAATCAAGAAAAGCAGACAGTTAACCTCAAGGGGCTGATTTATTTCATGTAACTGGAACTGAATAGAGCAGCTCTCTAAAGAAAGAGCAGGTTTTTTGTTTCTTTGTTTTTGTTTTGTAGAGCAGTCATTTGTTAGTTAAATTTCAGGTGGCCTGGTGAAATATAAAACCTTGCTTCATTCTGTTTTTCATCACCTACTTTCTCCAGTGGGCTGATGATCTTTCCATTTATTTCAGCTTTACTGACTCTAATGATCTCTTTCTTTTTCTACCATTTCATTTCATTATACGAAAATGCCCCGTGAGTAAGCTAAGAGTCATGTGTGCCAAGTGTGGGACTGTGCGAGGGCAGTGCCTCTAAGCTGCACCTTTCTCGGAAGGCGGTGGGTCCCTACTGTGGCCGCGGGGATGCGGGGGTGGTGGTCGTGCTTTGCAGTCATCATCTCTGGTCACTTGATGGAGCTGTGTCCCTGAGTCTGAGTTATTCCTAAAACTTTTTTGAGTGATGTAAAGGAAGATGGAAAAACTGAAAGTCACAGTATGCTCATGGCTGGAAAAGTGACTGTAAAGAGATGAATTTTTTCCATATTAATTTTTAGTTCTAACAAAATTTGGTATGAGAATTTCATTGTGATAGTTTAAATTTCTAAGTTGTTATCTTTAGTATTTAGTATTAACACAGTGGCAAAGAATCCACCTGCCAGTGCAGGAGATGCAAGAGACTCGGGTTTGATCACTGGGTCAGGAAGATCCCTTGGAGTAGGAAATGGCAACCCACTCCAGTATTCTTGCCCAGGAAAATTCCATGGAGAGAGGAGCCTGGCAGGCTACAGGCCATGGGGTCGCTAAGAGTTGAACGCAACTATGTACACACACACACATGCAAAATATACTTTATACATACTTTTGGAAAATAAAGTATTAAAGTATATAAAATATTTTAAAGATACTTTTTCTTGTTTTTTTGAAGTACACTTTTAAAGTAAAGTACTATCAAAGAAAAATCTGAAAAGAAAGTTGTGGTAGTTAAACCATGTGGTATTAAATAGTACACTAGATATTCAGACCAGTGGAACAGAAGAAATAGCTCAGAATTTGATTTTATTAAAGGTATCTTGATACATGATAAAAGAATAAATTCAAATCAGCAGAAAATCAGGGAAATCAGGGAAAATATACCATCAACAATTTAAATTAACTGAATATATAATTTTGTAAAGAATAAAATTTGATTCTCGCATATCTTACTAAAATAAAGTTCCAGAGAATTAAAACACCACATTAAAAAACTAGGTAACAGCAAAAATTTGAAAAAAATTTTTTTAGATAAAAGGCAGTAATGACATGACAACTCTCTAAACTGAAAAAACATGTCATAAAGAAAAGATGTGTTTGACTATAGAAAATGAAACATTTCTAAACAAAAGAAAAATGTCACCAGCATTTAAAGGTAAGCTATGAAGTGACAAACCATTTGGAGTATTTTGTTTTATTTTTTATTATTTTTTTAAATGTTTACTCTTGCTTTTTTTAATCCCCTTTCCTCCCCCAAGTGGAGTAGTTTAATCATACCATTAATATACTTATTACATAAAGAATCCTTAGAAATTAAAAAAAATAGTAGAGTCTAATAGATAATGGGCAAGGGACAAAAATAAAAATAAGAGAGATAATTCCTCCAAATAAAAAGTTTAAAAAACAGATGTAGATATTTATTTATTTGGCTGCCTCTGGTCTCAGTTGCAGGAACTTCATTGCATCATGTGAAACCTTTTTTAGTTATGCAGGGACTCTCTAGTTGTGTTTGGGAGGGCTTAGCTGCTCAGCGGCTTGTGCAATAGTTTCCTGACCAGGGATTGAGCACAGATTCCTTGCACTGTGAGGCAGATTCTTAACTACTGGACCACTAGGAAAGTCCTCCTCCCCAAAGTAGGAAACCCTACTAGGGATTAACAGTAAATAAATCATATTAACAGTAAATAAATATTTGGGAAAATATTAAACAATTTGTGGTCATAAGTGGAGATTAAAAGTACTTACTATTTCTACTCATTACATTTGCAGATAAAAGACTATGATAATACCTAACGCGGGTGAAAGTACAGCAAACTTGTAGGTAATGGCAGTGTAAACTGATACCATACTTTTGGAAAGTATTTGATAATGTTCATTGTTGTTGTTCTTTAGTTGCTAAGTTGTGTCCAACTCTTTTGCGACCCCATGGACTGTAGCCCACCAGTTTCCTCTGTCCGTGGGGTTTCCCAGGCAAGAATATAGGAGTAGGTTGCCATTTTCCTCTCCAGGGGATCTTTCTGGACCAGGAATTGAACCTGTATCTCCTGAACTGGCAGGCCAATTCTTGTACCACTGAGTCACCAGTTGTTCATTAGAAACAACTAATGAACATTAGGAACCATGAGATTGTAACTTAAGCATTTTTAGATAATCTTTTTGTTGGGACGTGATTACATATAGTGAAATGCATAAATCTTAAGTGTAGAGAGTGATGAGATTTGACAGATGCATGTACCTATGAAATTCACACCCCAGTCAGGATGGAGAACATTTTCATCACCTGAGAGAGCCCCTTTGTGTACTTTCCCCAAAACTCTCACATCCTCTTCTCACCTCCTATCATTTTTCTGCTGTTTTTCACCATATGTGAATTTTGCCTGTTCTAGAATTTCATATCAATGGAATCATGCAGAGTGTAGTTTTTTTTGTGTTTGGCATCTTTTTGCTCAGTGTTTGGCATTCATCTATTTTGTTGCATGTATTAGTATTTCATTTCTTTTTTTTTTTTCATCATCAAATAGTATTGCATTGTATGGCTAAACTTTATTTAACCATTTACCTGTTGGTGGGCATTTGGGTTATTTCTGATGTTTGGCTTTTGTGAGAAAGTTTCTAAGAGCATTATCTCTCTCTCTCTTTTTTTGTTATTGTTGTGGTAAAACACATATAACACAAACGTGCCATTGTAGCCATTTCAAAATGTACAATTCAGTGGCACTAATTAAATATTCTGCAAATACCATCACTATTTCCAAAATTTATTTTTATGACCTTAAATAGAAACTCAGTAACCAATAGCAATAATTCCCTCTTTCCCCCTCCCCTCAGTCCCTGGTAATCCTTGATCTATTTTCTATCCCTATGAATGTGCCTTTTATAGATATTTCATGTAAGTGGTATCATATGTATTGTTTTGTATCTGGCTTATTTCACTTAGCTTAATTCTTTCAAGGTTCATCCATGTTGTTATCTGTACCAGAACTTTATTCCTTTTCATGGTTGCATGAATACAATATTCCATTGTATGTATATACCATATTTTGTTGATCCATTCATCTATCAATGGACACTTGGGTCATTCCCAATTTTGGTTATTTTGAATAATGTTGTTATGAACATTGATGAGCACGTGTCTCTTTGAACCTCTGTTTTCAGTTTTTTGGAGTATATATCTATGAGTGTAGGTGCTGGGTCATGCTTCTGTGAACATTTTTGTAATAGTCTTTGTATGTGCATGTGTTTTCATTAGCGTGGGTAGACATGTAGAGGTTATATAGCATGTGTATACTTAATTCTGTGAAACAATGTCAATCTACGTTTAAAAAGTTCATTTCATATTCTCACCAACAACTTTTAAAGTACCCATTGCTCTACATCCTTATTAACACTTAGTATTGTTTGTCTTCTCCCCCCACATATGACAAATATTTAATATGATTTTTAATATCTCAGTACATCCTTGCACAATAGATATTATTATTCATTTTTAAAAATTTGAGATGTAATTGACATATGACATATGATATGTTTCAGGTTTACAACATAATGGTTTGATATAATACAGATTGCAAAAAGACTATGACCGGAAGTCTAGTTGTCATTCATCACCACATGTTATGATTTTTTTCTTGGGATGGGAACTTTTAAGATTTCTCTCAGCAGCTTTCAAATATACATATAGTATTATTAACTATAATCACTGTGCTATATGTTACACATCCAGGACTTGCTTTATAACTGGACGCTTGTACTTTTTTAGCACCTTCACCTATTTTGCTCTCTTCCTACATCGTGCCTCACGCCCAGAAAAGGGCTCTGTTTCTATGAGTTCTGTTTTTTTGTTTTCTTTTGTTTGTTTCATTTTCAGATTTCACACGTAAGGGAGATTTTGTTGTTTTAATTGTAGTCATTTGATGCCATCATTTCATGGTAGTTTTAATATAGAATCCCCTCATGAGTTATGGCATTTAACACTTTTTCAAATATTTATTGGCTGTTCTTCCTTTATGAAGTGACTGTTCAAGTATTGTGCCTATTTAAAAGAATCAGAGTGTTTTGCTATTATTATTGATACAGTACTTGCTGTGATAAAGAACCTACGAAGAGACCCACATTTATACAGTCATTTGATTTCTGACCCAGATGTCAAAGCAGTTCAACGAGAAAATGAAAATCTTTTCAACAAACTGATCTGAAGCAACAGAATTTCAACCCAGCTCATTTGAGATGAATCACAGACCTAAATGTAGAAAACTATAAAACTGCTAGAAGAAACAAGAGGATATCTTCATGACACTGGGGAAAGCAAAGAGTTCTTGAAGAAGATTGACTTGCAATGGGCCAGTCCATGGGACCCCACGACCGCAAACGGATAGGACTTGTGGACTTGTGCTAGGTTCTTGTCACGTGGGACCCCAGGGCCCCTTGTCCATACCCCTTAGCACCCCAGAAAAGGGCTTGCTGGAATATCTGATCTTACTGAATTCCCCAAAGATATTTGTATATGTATGTATTTACTGACATGTGTATTTACTGATGGAGAAGGCAATGGCACCCCACTCCAGTACTCTTGCCTGGAAAATCCCATGGACGGAGGAGCCTGATGGGCTGCAGTTCATGGGGTCGTGAAGAGTCGGACACGACTGAGCGACTTTACTTTCACTTTCCACTTTCATGCATTGGAGAAGGAAATGGCAACCCACTCCAGTGTTCTTGCCTGGAGAATCCCAGGGACGGGGGAGCCTGGTGGGCTGCCGTCTATGGGGTCACACAGAGTTGGACATGACTGAAGCGACTTAGCAGTAGCAGCAGCAGTATTTACTGAATATGGTAAAGAAAGACATGAGTCACCTTCTTGGGCTTTTCCCCCTTCACTAATGTGGTCTCCACATATACGCTATGGTATCTTCATGTGGTTAGGAAAGAGAAGGCTTGTGGAGGGGAGCGGGGACAGCCCCTGAGCTGGCGGCTAGATGGCAAGCAACTTTGGCCTAGAAACCTAGAGATGGGGCCAATGTGGAGTGGGGACAAACTTGGATTTTGGAGTCTGAGTTCAAATCCCCAGACATATGTGGTTTGAGCTGTGTGTGCTTGGAGCATTCTCTGGACCTCTCTAGAGTCCTGGTTTCCTTATAGGAGCCGAACCCATTAGCTGACTATCTGGTCTCGGGGTAGTTCTAGTAATCAAGGGCGGACGTGACAACAGAGGCAGCCCTGCCCTTGAGCAGACCACACAAATGCAACACCTCAAATTCAGCTTTCACACACAAGCTCCATTTCCTAATTTTCCTGCTTCACCACTGGCCCCTCAGCCTTCAAATACTATAAAACTTTTGCCTCCTGTCTCCTCTGTCTTTTGTATCTGATTAGTTACAAAATCCCATAAATGTTTCCTTCAAAACACTGTTTAGCAAGAAGTCCTTCTGTAGCTGATACTGCTGTTGCCTACCTGATCCCCCTGACTTCTCATCTGTCCTTGCTGGCAGACTCAGTTTTGTTCAAACTCCAGCCAAAGGCTTCCTTCTGTGTAGCCCTTCACAGTTGCGAGTACCTGCTGGGACATACTGATAAGACAAGCTGAAGGTCTCTGGGAAATATTTGCTTTAAATATATATATATATAAGTACCTCCCTTTCCTGCTTCACTCTTCTAATTTTTCCACCTGGGGTGGGGCCCTAGGGCCTGGAGGGGCTACAGTAGTCATCTTGAGATTATGAAGCAACCAGTCTGAAGAAGGCATTCGTTATCACTCACCCAGACTATTGCACAAGCTATTGATGGGCTCTCCCGACCTCTGCTCTGCAAGTGGAAACCTCGTGAGTCCCAGAATTGAGGACTCCAGTTAGAGTTCATCCCTAAAATAGAATATGAGGCAACCAATGGAAATGATGAAGGAAATCTAAATTTATTGACTGGGATGATGTTCATGATATCTTGTTAAAATTAAAAAGCTGTTCCAAAACATTTTTTATGATATAGAACTTTATATAAACATATACTTATTTATAAATATATTCATTTAAAGGTATAAATGGATATTTCTGTTAATTTTTATAATTAATTTCCAATGTATTGAGATATCAGACATGCAGCATTATATAATTTTAAGGTGTACAACATAATGATTTGACTTACATTCATTATGAAATGATCACAGTGGATTTAGTGAACATCCATCATCTCATAGAAATCAACATTAAACAGACAAAAAGTTTTCCTTATAATGAGAGCTCTTATAATTTACTTTCTTTACAATTTTCATTTATAATGTACAGCAGTGTTCATTATCTTTATCGTATTATACATTACATCACTAATATTTACTTATCTTATAACTGGAAGTTTGTACCTTCTGACCACCACCTTCATCCAATCCTACCCCTTATCCTTCCACCCCAGACTCTGGTAACCATTAATCCAATCTCTTTTATCTAAGAGTTTATTTTTAAAGTATAATTGACTGACAACACTATGTAATTTCCTGGTACACAACATAGAGAATCAATATTTCTGTAAATTTAAAAATGATGACCACCATGAGTCTAGTTGTCATCTGTCAATATTCCTGTAAATCTGTTTGGTGAACTTATAAGTGGTTTCACTTATTGTTTCTTACTTATCTGATTAAAATTTGCTTAAATTCCTTGCTCCTTAGTGTGGCATTCAGCGACTTCCACAATGGGCAAGAATAAAGGTGGTGTGTTTATGTGTGAATTTATGAGTAGATGAAAGTATGTGGTTGTGAATTAACGTGTGAGTATGTGTGTGTGGGCATCTGGGAGTGTGAGTCTATGAGTGTGTGTGAATTTTTCAGTGTTTTGGAGAGTGTATGTCCCTGAGTTCATGTAACTGTGTGTAAGTGTGTGACATGAGTTAGTGTGAGTGTGTCTGCTACCCTGGGATTTGGGTAATAAACCAGAAAGGATTCAAGGGGCTAGACAAACTATGGAATGCTCAGTTTAATTTGAATTTCAGGTAAACAACAAATACTTTTCAGTGTAAGTATATCCCATGCAATATTTGGGACATATGGATATTAAGAAATTATTTTTATTTACTATTCAATTTTTCTTATAGATAAAGGCCAATGGCCTTTATGACACAGATGACTATTCAGAGACCCAGAAGTTGGGACCAGACCCCTGGCTGGGGCTCCCTTCCTTTCCACTGGTTGTCTCTCTACCCATGGGCCAGGTCACAGCCAGGCTGGGCTGAACCCAGCTCTGAGGGAAAGGCCTGGCCTCCTTGATGATGGTGAGAAGCCTGGTGTGGGTCTAGGGGACCCAGGGTGCCCATGGAGCTCATGATCAGGGTCCATGAAGCTGGAGAATGCGGGGCTGGGAGGAGGAGCTGTCAGGATCTGCTCTGAGGGCACCTTTTTCTGCATCTGAATCAGGTAGTGCTACACTGGCTTAAATGGCTGGAGGGAGACCCGGGATGTGAGGAGAAGGATGACGTAGCGACACCAGCCCGGACCTCTGGGGTGGGAGGAAGAGATGAGGCAGGGGGCACGGATGCTCACCTGGCCAAGGGCCCTACCCGACCCCTCGGTAGTGGGGATTTCTCCTCCCGTTACCACATTAGGGCAGGGTGGGCATCATGGCAGTCAATGCTCTCCATCAACACCCAGCTCTGCTCAGAAAGTTCTAGTACTGGGCAGGGCGGGTGGAGAGGGGTGTGTGGAAGCTCTGAGGTACACTCCTCCCCCTACAGAACAGCACCGGTGTTTGTGGTAAACCCAGTGACACAGGACGGAAGGTGGCCAAAAAGAGGAAGAGGACCCTGTTTGGTCAGACTGCCAGGTTCCCAGCCTCTATAAAACAGGCTGTGGAGGGAGCCTGGGCAGCTGCCTCAACATGACCTCCTGGGCTGTCCTGCTCATCGCCTCGGTGCTCCTGGTCGCCCCAGGTGAGGACGTTCCCCTTGGGGCAGATCCCAGTGGCTCTTCCTCCCAACCCTGCTTTCTCAGATTTCATAGACCTGAGCATGAGCTCCAGGGGCATCTGGCGTGGGTCAGAGCAGCCCCAGGGCAGAGCCGGGCAGGAGGCCCCCAGGCCCCCTCACAAGGCCACCTCCCCGTCCTGGGCGCCAGCTGCCTCTGGGCTCTCCCCAGCCAGAAGCAGTGACTCCTCTCCCTCTGTCTGTGGAGGGCTGCTGATGCTGTTTCTTCCCCAGGGCTGGCCTTTTCCGGTCTGACTCCTGAACGCCACGACCAGGCGACGGCCCATCTGTGCGATGGAGACGAGTCGTGCCAGGGCCTGGCCCCGGAGGATGCCCAGGTACGCGGATGGCTTCCTGCTGCACCCCCACCGTCCCTCTCCTTCCTCTCCTCCCTGGGCAGTGCCAGGGGCGAGGGTCTGGAGACCGAACTGGTCAGAGGGTGGGGAGGCAGGGCTGGGAGCTGAAGATGCTGGTTTTGTTCACACTGGTGCCTGACTGTGGGGTAGGGGCTACACTGGTGGCTGGGCCCTCCCCAAGAGCCTCCTCCTTGTCTGACGGTAGAACAGCAGAGGGGCAGATGCTGGGCTGGGGAGGGTGCCGTGGGTGTGGGGGCAGGCCGTGGGGTCTCTCAGCCCTTCTAAAACAGGCAGAGAGATGGGCAGGGGCCAGCCAGTCTGCCTCAGGTCCTCATATGGACAGACAGATCATGGGTCATCCTACAGGCCTGAAAGCTCCCAGGGGACCCTTCCTGGTGCCCTTATGAAGTTGAGGTATCAGAGACCACCCTAAAGGGCTTCCTTTCCTGATAGGGTGAGCTTCTGCTCCAAGGAGACGAGCTGGGCCTACTCTGTGGTCCTTGTCGGAAGATAATAAAACGTCTGGAGGACATGGTGGGAGAGCAGCCCGATGAGGTGAGACGGGAGGCTTGTGGGACCTGGTGGGTGAAGAGATGCCCCCAAGTGGAGTGGGGAGGGCTGGGAATCCCTACCTAGGCTTTTTAAATGAGCTAGAAAGTGGGATGTACTTAGCTCTGAGTGAATAATTCACAAGTGGATGCATCATCACCAGAACCATAGTTTCACTTTCCCTCCCTCCTTCTCCTTGGCTTCCCCAACCTGCTCAGGATCACTACCTTCACCCTGGGGTACTCAGATTTATCCCTTTCCATGGGAGATGTCAGAAGAAGATTTTTCAAAAGCAATGGACCTAGGCTCCAAGCTTGGATCCCCTCCTAACCCGCCACACCCCCCCACCCCCAGCAGTTAGAGCCCGCAGTCAGGCCCTGGACCCAGAAGCTATGTAGGCAGAGCCTTTAAAGTGGGTCTGGGCACCACTCTCCACCCAGAAGACAGGGCCCAGGGAATACAGAGGCTAAGACTCGGCAGGGTCAGTTGTCCTTTCTAGAGCCCCTGCTGGCAGGCTTGGGGTGGGGAGAGGGGCTGAGCCCTGTCTCTCCAGTCCCTGCTCCCACTACCACCTGGCACCAACTCCTGGGACCCAGCACTCCCACTGCCAGACCCGCTGAGAGCCAAAGGCTGCCAGGGCCTGCAGAGAGACAGTGCCCGGCAGGGCTCACCTGAGGCCCGTTTCCCACCACGGCGCTGCCGCTGCAGAATACCGTCATCGAGGCGGCCTCCAAGGTGTGCAGCAAGATGAAGCTGCTGAAACGTCCGTGCGAGTCAATCATGAAGAAATTTCTCCGTCGCATCGCTGAGGACATCAAAGCTGGAAAAAAGCCTCAGGCTATCTGTGTGGACATCAAGGTCTGCAAAAGCAAGGCAGGTATGTGCATAGGCAACAGCAGGCACTCGTTCCCTGACAGCCTCCCCGTGGAAGGGAAACTCCTAACAGCCCGAGGCAACCCCCCCTGCGCTCCCCACACTCCCGCAAACAGTCCTGGAGTAAAATCAGGCCTCCATTTCTCCTCAGCTGTGTGACCTTGGGCAAGTAACCTAACCTCTTTGAGCCTCGGTTTCCTTACCTGTGAAAGGGCAATAATGATTTCTATTTCTGAGGTTGAAATGAGGACTGAATGAGACCATCACGTAAGATGAGGTTGACACCAAGGAAATGGCCTGAGACTGAGGTACTGGGGAAATCAGAGCCCTGATCAACCTGTCTCTTCTCTCCACAGTAGGTTTCATTTGATTCCCTGGGTCCTCTGACCCCACCCTGCGGAAAAAGCGCAGAAACTCCAGCATCCTCGGCCGGCTCCGTCCTCCCTGAATCCAGGAGTCTTCCTCCAGTTTCTCTCACCAAATCCTTCCACTGCCTTTCCCTCTCAGAATAAAATATCATGAAAGACTTTTGCTTCAGCTTCATTTCCTTTGTTGGGTTTCAGAAGAGGGGCATGCTCATCTGACTCAGAAGCTCAATCGATAAACATGTTGTATGTCCACATGTGGTTCTAGATGCTGGGGATTTAGTGGTGAACGAGACAACTCAGCAGCTCTCACACATATGGTCATGAAATAATTATTGTACTGCTTGTCACTCCAAGAACCTGGGGTACATCACAAGATATCCCCAGGAGCTCTCAGACCAGCTGAGGAGACCATTCGGGTGAGGGTTTTGTTGTTGTTCAGTTGCTCAGACTTGTACGACTTTTTGTGACTCTGTGGACTGTAGCCCACTAGGCTCCTCTATCCATGGGATTCTCCAGGCAAGAGTACTGGAGTGGCTTGTCATTCCCTCCTTCAGGGGATCTTCCCGACCCAGGGATGGAACCTGAATTATCTGTTTCCCGCATTGTAGGTGGATTCTTTACCAATTAAACTACCGAGGAAGCTCCATATATATATTTATATGAATATATATATATGAATAAATATATATGAATAAATAAAGATGTGGGCTATTATAAACAGTGCTATTGAACATTGGGGTACATGTTATATTTTCAAATTATAGTTTTTGTCTTTTCTGGGTATATACTCAGAAGCAGGGCTGCTGGATTATATGGTTACACTAGTTTTAATGTTGTTGTTTTTAAATTTTATTATTAAAAAATGTTTTTTTACTTTACAATATTGTATTGGTTCTGCCACACATCAACCTGAATCTGCCATGGGCATACATGTGTTTTTTTAGTTTTTAAAGTAACCTCCTTACTGTTCAGCATAGTGGCTGTACCAATTTACATTCCCACTGACAGTGTAGGAGGGTTCCTTTTTCTCTATACCCTCTCTAGGATTTATTACTTGTAGACTTTTTGATGATGGCCATTTTGACCAGAGTGAGGTCAGATGGCCATCATCAAAACTACTTGAATGTAGTTTTGATTTGCATTTTTCTAATAATTAGTGAAGAAAGCTGAGCACCGAAGAATTGATGCTTTTGAACTGTGGTGTTGGAGAAGACTCTTGAGAGTCCCTTGGACTGCAAGGAGATCCAACCAGTCCATTCTAAAGGAAATCAGTCCTGGGTGTTCATTGGAAGGACTGATGCTAAAGGTGAAACTCCAATACTTTGTCCACCTCATGCAAAGAATTGACTCATTGGAAAAGACTCTGATGCTGGGAGGGATTGGGGGCAGGAGGAGAAGGGGACGACAGAGGATGAGATGGCTGGATGGCAACACTGACTTGATGGACATGAGTCTGAGTGAACTCCGGGAGTTGGTGATGGACAGGGAGGCCTGGCGTGCTGCGATTCATGGGGTTGAAAAGAGTTGGACACGGCTGAGCGACTGAACTGCACTGAGTAATTAGTGATGTTGAACATCTTGTCATGTTTCTGTTGGCCATCTGTCTGTCTTTGGAGAAATGTCTGCTTAGGTCTTCTGCTCATTTTTGGTTGTTTTTAAAAAATTTTTCATTGACCTGTGTAAACTGTTTTTATGTCTTGGAAATTAAGCCCTTGCTGTTGGTATGATTTACAAATATTTTCTCCCATTCCATAGGTTATCTTTGCATTTTATGGTTTTTCTTGCTGTGCAATTTAGAGTTTAATAGGTCCATTTGTTTATTTTTGCTTTTGTTTCCATTACCCTAAGAGATGGATCCAGAAAACTACTGCTGCAAGTTTTGTCAAAGAGTGTTTGGCCTACATTTTCCTCTAGGAGTTTTATAGTATTTGATTTTGCATTTAGGTTTTGAATCCATTTAAGCTTATATATGACAAAATGAAAATGTTCCTTCTTTTACAGGTAGCTGTCCAGTTTTCCTGGCACCACTTGTTGAAGAGATTGTCTTTTCCTCATTGTGTATGTTGCATACTTTGTTGTAGATTAATTGGCCATAAGTGTGTGGGTTCTCTATTCTTAATACAATCAGTTTCCACATAATCTTTATTTATTTGTTTTTCCTAAAGTCTACGGTTTATTCAGATTTCCTATTTATTTATTTTTGGCTGCACTGGGTCTTCATTGTGGTGTTTGGGGTTTCTCTAGTCATAGCACGCAGGCTTTGTTGCCTCTTGGTATGTGGGATCTAAGTTTCCTGAACAAGGATTGAACTTACAACCTGACAATGAAAGGGCTAAGTTCTAACAACTGGACCACCAGGGCATTCCCTATTCTTTCCTATTTCTTTATGTCTTGTAATTTTTTGTTGGAAACTGGTTATCTTAGATAATATATTATAGCAAATATGGCTACCGGTCACACTCCCCTCCCCAGGTATATTATTGCCTTTTAGAGATGAGTTGTTTGTTTTCATGTTTAGTAACTGACTGGGTAATTTTAGTAAGGTCCCTCCACCCCTCATAGTGTGATGCCTCAGATGTTGCAACTCAAGGGGTACAGCCTTGAGCATGACCACAACTATCCTGTGATGACAGAGGTTTGGGAAGGGTTCTCTTGGTCTCAAAACACCATGTTGTGAATCTCCAAAATTCCTGGCTGACTGCTCTATTGTTTTCAACAATGTCCCAGGGGATAAATTGCTTTATGAAGTCCAATTAAACCGAAGTCCTTTATGGGTCACTGTTAGAGACTTTTTTCTGACCCAGGGAGGCCTCTTCACAGGCTTTTCTTTCTCTGCTTTCTCTCCAGCGAATTAGTCAGCCTATAGTTTAGCCTTCTGTCTCCAAGGAAGCTATCAGCCTCCTTCCAAATGTCTTTCACCACAGCTTTCACTGTGGAATTCTGTTCCCAGAACAAATCTAGAGACTGCTGCAATAGTGAGTAGGTGATCTTTAGACTTTCCCTGTGAGTTGAGTAAACACTTGAAATTCCACTCCTCCCTTCATCCAGGTGGCCTAACTTTGTCAAGTGAACTTGAAAAAGAGCAAGACCTTAGGGTCCTTGCCCCAGCCCCACCGTGTCCTCTGCCTGCCTTTTGTCTGTGGGAAACTTTAGTCAAAGAATAAGTTTAATCAGAGAGTGAGGAATGCTGAAACAAAGAGAAACGGTCAAAGGCACTAAATAATAACGCAGTCACTGAGCACGGGCAAGGACTTTTAGTTTCTTCTTAAGGGCCATAGATAATTAGGGGGCTTCCTTATGGCAGAAAGTGAAGAGGAGCTAAAAAGCCTCTTGATGAAAGTGAAAGAGGAGAGTGAAAAAGTTGGCTTAAAGCTCAACATTCAGAAAATGAAGATCATGGCATCCGGTCCCACCACTTCATGGGAAATAGATGGGGAAACAGTGGAAACAATGTCAGACTTTATT
>SJYX01014549.1:290478-302128 GCA_006410675.1 Oreotragus oreotragus
AGATGGGGAAACAGTGGAAACAGTGTCAGACTTTATTTTTTTGGGCTCCAAAATCACTGCAGATGGTGACTGCAGCCATGAAATTAAAAGACACTTACTCCTTGGAAGAAAAGTTATGACCAACCTGGATAGTATATTCAAAAGCAGAGACATTACTTTGCTGACTAAGGTCCCTCTAGTCAAGGCATGGTTTTTACTGTGGTCATGTATGGATGTGAGAGTTGGACTGTGAAGAAGGCTGAGCACCGAAGAATTGATGCTTTTGAACTGTGGTGTTGGAGAAGACTCTTGAGAGTCCCTTGGACTGCAAGGAGATCCAACCAGTCCATTCTGAAGGAGATCAACCCTGGGATTTCTTTGGAAGGAATGATGCTAAAGCTGAAACTCCAGTACTCTGGCCACCTCATGCGAAGAGTTGACTCATTGGAAAAGACTCTGATGCTGGGAGGGATTGGGGGCAGGAAGAGAAGGGGATGACAGAGGATGAGATGGCTGGATGGCATCAATGACTCAATGGACGTGAGTCTGAGCGAACTCCATGAGTTGGTGATGGACAGGGAGGCCTGGCGTGCCTCGATTCATGGGGTCGCAAAGAGTCGGACACGACTGAGTGACTGAACTGAACTGAACTAGTAGCTCAGATGGTAAGGAATCACCTGCAATGCAGGAGACCACGGTTCGATTCCTGGGTTGGGAAGATCCCCTGCAGAAAGGATAGGCTACCAGCTCCAGTATTCTTGGGCTTCCCTGGTGGTTCAGACAGTAAAGAATCCGCCAGCAATGCAGGAGACCTGGGTTCCACTCCTGAGTCAGGAAGATCCCCTGAAGAAGGGAATGGCAACCCACTATAGCATTCTTGCCTGGAGAATCCCATGGTCAGAGGAGCCTGGTGGGTTACAGTCCATGGGGTGGCAAAGAGTAGGACATAGCTGAGTGACTAACCTCAGCACAGCACAGCACAGAGGTAATATTCTGAGCCATATCCTGTGAGCTGTCTTATAAATACTGAAACACCAGGTGAAGTTAACGTGATGAGCAAACTGTACCCAAGACATGAGCTGCCACAATTCTGAGAACTGACCTCAAAGAAATGGAAACAAATGAACCCTGGAACTGAAGATTAACTGTACCTAAAACAATCGAGATGATGCTGGTCAAACCACTGGTGACCAGTTTAAAGATGACTGTTAGAGATAACTGTGCTGTTTCTGCACGTAGACCCACCCCGCCCACCCCTGCCTACGAAAGCTCTCACCCCCTGCTTATTGGGGAGGGGTGGAGTTGGCCCTTGGACAGACGTCCACCACTCTCGCCTCTTCCCTCCACCCCACCCCCAGTTGCCGGCATCTGAAATAAAGCAAACTTCCTTTCGACCAACCTAGCCTGTTTATTGGCTTTTGAGTAGCTAGCAGCCAGACCCACCATACCCTTTCAGTAACAAACTAAGGCTTTCTGTGTTCTGATTGGAAATTGCCACCTGGCAGATGGTTAGGGCTAGCAAATTTTATAGGCTTCCTTTCTTTTTTGGTTAAGAATCTTGGGCAGGACTTCCCGGGTGGTGCAGTGGATAAGAATCTGCCTGCCGATGGAGGGAATGTGGGTTCAGTCCCTGGTCACGGAAGATTCCACATTGCTGCTACTGCTGCTAAGTCGCTTCAGTCATGTCTGACTCTGTGCGACCTCATAGACGACGGCAGCCCACCAGGCTCAGCCGTCCCTGGTTCTCCAGACAAGAACACTGAAGTAGGTTGCCATTTCCTTCTCCAATGCATGAAAGTGAAAAGTGAAAGTGAAGTCGCTCAGTCATGCCCGACTCTTGGCGATCCCATGGACTGCAGCTTACCAGGCTCTTCCATCCATGGGATTTTCCAGGCAAGAGTACCGGAGTGGGGTGCCATCGCCTTCTCCGTTCCACATTCCATGAGGCCAACTAAGCCTGTGAGCCACAGCTACTGAGCTTGTACGCTGCAACTACTGAAACCCGCAAGCCTAGAGCCTGTGCTCCGCAACAAGAAAGGCACTACAATGATAAACCCACGCACTGTAATGAAGAGCAGCCCCTGCTTGCCACAACTAGAGAAAACCTGCATGCAGCCACAAAGACCCAGTGCAGCCAAAAAAAAAAAAAGAATCTTGGCCAGTTCACGCTTGGTCTTTGAATCCCTCATGCAGAAGGGAAATGGGGAGTTCTTTCTTCCTTAGCATGAGCTGGTGTATTAGCCAGATTCATTGATGGCAAGCAACAGAAACTGCCTCAGGCTAAATTAAGAAAAGGGCAGTGATTGGGTGGCCATGGATGCCTCAGGCTGGAAGAGAAGACCTGGAACAGAACTTGGACAGGAGCAAGGCAGCTCAGAGGGTCCTTTGAAGCAGGGAGAGCACTTCAGTCTCACCCAGGTGCAGTCATGGGGGTGAATGAATTTCCACAATGAGCTTACTCTGTCTTTGTGTCTCCTGCTCCAAAGTCAGATTCCTAGGAAAGAGAATTCAACCAGCCAAGCTTAGATCAGATACTTGACTTTGATTGTTCTAAGGTGATGAAAAGGAAGTCAGGCTCTAGGAGATCTGGGTGACTGTTTTGGCTTATGGAGTGGAGGATAGAGTGCTAGATGAGTTACTGCCCACCGAGACAGTACACCGGAGCTGTCAGATAATTCCCCAAAGGAAATTAGAGTGATTATTAGGAAGGAAGAGCAGACGCTGTGTGGCCCAAGCGGCAAATGTCCAGTCCAGCTCGTAATGATGGCGAGTGTCGTCTCTGCGTGTGTGTGCACTGTTTCAGTCGTGTCTGACTCTTTGTGACCCCATGGACTATAGCCTGCCAGGTCCTCTGTCCATGGGATTCTCCAGGCAAAGATATTGGAGTGAGTTGCCAAGACCTCCTCCAGGGGATCTTCCCAACCCAGGGATCAAAACCTGCCTCACTTTATGTCTCCTGCATTGGCAGGCAGGTTCTTTACCACTAATGCCACCTGGGAAGCCAGTATTGCCTCTGAAGCACTTCCGAATAGGAAGATATTTCTCTGATGGGAATCAGGAACTGTGGATTCCTGGTATTAGGGGCTTGCCTGTCTCTAAGTAAGATGTGCTTTCCCATATATTCAGGTTGAGAATCTTGGAGTTTACCCAACAGGCTTTAAGAGTACTGCCTGTGGGCACAGGCCAGGGCCCCAGACAGGTCTTGGTTTCATTCAGATGATGTTGATCTTGGCCTCTTTGCCTCTTCGATTTCCTTATCTGACGTAGAACCAACAATACTTGCAAGACTCCTACATTGCTCTGCTTAGATAACTCATGTGTGTGCTTAGCATGGTGTAAGCTGTGCTAAGAGGTTACCTGGAAGATGGGGCATTATCTAGAAGGTGCTTGGAGTAAAGAATTTTAGGCAGAGGATGAGGTGGTGAGAATCACAGTTGTCCAAGGTGAATGAGACATTTTCCTGCAGGCTGTATCACAGAGAGAAGCTGGAGTCATCACCTTGTCTTGCTGCAGATTCAGCCCTTGTTCCAGCAGTTGCCAGAAACCCAGAGCCTGGAGATGGGTTCCTGTCCTGAGGCACAAGACTCATCTCACATGCCTGCCTTATGTTTCTCTCTTAGATGCTACCATCCCTCCCTAATGTCCTCCAGAGGACCAGAGAATCACTGTATCTTCAGAATGGATGCTGGATGCCCCTCTCCTACCACCCAGTTCATTCCCACCCAAGGAGATGTTTTTTGGGGAGTGGGGATGATGCTCAGGAGAGCACTTATAGGTATATCTAATAATCACAGCACCCAGACACTGCAGGCTGCATTCTCACAGGCAGAGACTAAGAGTCAGGAGGGGTATGGATCCCAGGCCAATAAAACCCTGGAGCCTCTGTGCCTGGAGCCAGGGGAGGGTGCTGGGGAGGAGAGTGGACTGGTCCAGAGATTTAAGGCTCAGTCAGCTACTTTAAAGGTGGACCAGAAGCAGCCCAATGTAATGTTGAGGGCTTATATACCAAATATTTGAGGATGGATGAAGACTGTTTTTACAATCAAGACATTTAATGAAGACCAACATGGTGAAGACCATCACTTCATGGGAAATAGGTAGGGAAACAATGGAAACAGTGAGAGACTTAATTTTGGGGGGCTCCAAGTTCACTGCAGATGGTGACTGCAGCCATGGAATTAAGATATCTGCTCCTTGGAAGAAAAGCTGTGGCCAACTTAGACAGCATATTAAAAAGCAGAGACGTTACTTTGCCGACAAGGGCTTCCCTGGTGGCTTAGAGGGTAAAGCGCCTGCCTGCAATGTGGGAGACCCAGGTTCAATGCCTGAGTGTGGAAGATTCCCTGGGGAAGGAAATGGCAACCCACTCCAGTATTCTTGCCTAGAAAATCCCATGGACAGAGGAGCCTGGTAGGCTACAGTCCATAGGGTCGCAAAGAGTCGGACATGACTGAGTAACACATTTGTTTGTACTCGACAAAGGTCCGTCTAGTCAAAGCTATGGTTTTTTCCAGTGTGTGGATATGAGAGTTGGACTGTAAAGAAAGCTGAACACTGAAGAATTGATGCTTTTGAACTGTGGTGCTGGAGAAGACTCTTGAGAGTCCCTTGAACTGCAAGGAGATCAAACCAGTCAATCCTAAAGGAAATCAGTCCTGAATATTCATTGAAAGGACTGATATTGAAGCTGAAGCTCCAATACTTTGGCCACCTGATGCGAAGAACTGACTCACTGCAAAAGACCCTGATGCTGGGGAAGATTAAAGGTGAGAGGAGAAGGGGACGACAGAGAATGATATGGTTGGATGGCATCAGTGATTCAGTAGACATGAGTTTGAGCAAGCTTTGGGAGTTGGTTATGGACAGGGAAGCCTGGCGTGCTGCAGTCCACGGGGTCTGCAGCAGAGTTGGACACGACTGAGCGATTGAACTGAACTAAACATGGTAAAATTTTCACCTTCAGTTGCACTGAGAAAGTGAATGATGATCATTTATATTTACTGATATAAAATATTAATATATGAATATATTATTGATAACAGGAATAATTAAGAAAAGTACTGTGGCTCAATGACACCTTTAAATACATTCATATTTTATCCACAAGCTTCCCTAGTAGCTCAATTGGTAAAGAATCCCCCTGCATGCAGGAGACTGCAGTTCCATTCCTGGGTTGGGAAGATCCCCTGGAGAAGGGATAGGCTACCCACTCCAGCATTCTTGGGCTTCCCTTGTGGCTCAGCTGGTAAAGAATCCACCTGCAATGCAGGAGACCAGGGTTCAGTCCCTGGGTTGGGAAGATCCCCTGGAGAAGCGAAAAGCTACCCACTCCAATATTCTGGCCTGGAGAATTCCGTTGATTGTATAGTCCATTGGGTCGCAAAGAGTCCGGCACGACTGAACCACTTTCACTTTTATTTTATTCACAACAGCACGTACATATCTTTGAAAAATGTTTTATGTGTGTGTTGACTTTACTGGTCTATTCCTGGCTGTCCACCCTTTGGAAGAAAACTCCATGGTTGGCTGTCCTCAGTGACCTTGAGACCTGGGACGCTCATATCTGTGGAGCCTGGTCTGTGGCCCAGGCTTACAGCGATGTGCTGGGCTAATCAGAGCCCTTGATCTAGAATGGGAACTAACACCCCTGGAGGTGAGAGGCTGTTTAGAGCCTTGGGGCTGGGCAGCAATACCCACTGCAAGCTGAAACTATCAGGGATCAGGAGCCATAATGAAGCAGTGCGTGAAAATGAAATAACAGCAATAATATTTGTGGTAACAAAAATGAAAGCTAAGCTTTGTTGAGCTTTTTCTCTGTGCCCCGCTCAGTTCTAAGAACTCTACAGTATAATCTCACGCAGTCCTCATAAACACCCCAAATCCCTACGAAATTTCCAGATAAGGAGAATAAAGCACAGAGAGGGTAAGTAACGTGGTCGAGGCCCACAGCTAGGAGGCGGCACATCTGGGACTGGAGCCCAGGCTGCCTCCTGCCTTCCTCTGCCACTCCAGGAGGCAGGAATGGCAGCCCTCGGGCAGTGAAGGGGCATAGCGACTCTGTGTAGCCACCCTGATTTCCTGAGTCTGAATGTCCTGACCTGTGGTTTCCCTTGCCACAGGATTCCCCGGCAGCGCCCCACCCTCCTCCAACTCTTCTATAGCCAGGTCGACTGGGCCTCTGTTTCTTGCTTCAGATGGAAACTCTAAGCGGAGACAGTTAAGGTGCACACAAGGGTTCACGTCGCTTTGTGTCTCTTGGGACCCCAGAGTATGAAGGCGCAGGGCCCTGAGACCTTCAATAAGTCCGGTCCATCTTGCCCCCCACCTCCAGACCCACCTAGGGATGATGATCTGAGGCTGGGGTGCTGGAGCTGTCCCCACTTAGGGGAACAGCTGCCCTGTGGCCTGGGCAGGGTTTGGATGGACTTGCTTGAATTCCCTTCCCAAACTTCCTCAGCTGTGGGGCTTTTCCCCCCTTTTGTAAAGTTGTGGTTCAGGTGAGGATATTAACCCTGAAGTTGCTTTCTGTCTCCAGCTGACTTGGGTGACCTGCCCTGATGACTTTATTACCAAAATGCAGCAGGAATCCATTCAAAAGTGATGGTACAAGTGCTGCCACCTACTGGAGGAAAATTAACAGTGTCAAAAAAAAGAGATCACTTTGTCAGCAAAGGTCTGTATAGTCAAAGCTATAGTTTTTCTAGTAGTCATGTATGGATGTGAGAGTTGGACCATAAAGAAGGTTAATTGCTGAAGAACTGATGCTTTTGAACTGTGGTGCTGGAAAAGACTTTTGAGAGTCCCTTGGACAGCAAGGAGATCAAACCAGTCAGTCCTAAAGGAAATCAACCCTGAGTATTCATTGGAAGGAATGATGCTGAAGCTGAAGCTCCAATACTTTGGCCACCTGATGCGAGGAGCTGACTCACTGGAAAAGACCCTGATCCTGGGAAAGACTGAGGGCAGGAGGAGAAGAGGGTGGCAGAGAGTGAGATGGTTAAATAGCATCACCGATTCAATAGACATGAGTTTGAGCAAACCCCAGGAGATGGTGAAGGACAGAGAAGCCTGTCATGCTGCAGTCCATGGGGTTGCAAAGAGTCAGACATGACTTAGCGACTGAACAACAACATTGTTTTATATACACGGATGACTGGATATAGAAATAAAAATAGATATAGGTGTATAGGTATGAGCATATTCCCTAGCTTTGTCCTTTGTAAGGGACTGGAAATAATGATGGTACCTATGAGTATACTAGTCTCTGGATCTTGGTTTCTAAGTACCATTTCCCAGTGGAAAAAAATTAGGGCTCCTTGGAGAAATGGCTGATTCTGGGCCTGGAGGAGTGAAAATATAAATGAATACAGAAGACTCTGCAGCGCTAGAAACAGTGCTCAGAAATGGTGTGTGTGTATGTTTGTGTGTGTTAGTCAGGCAGTCGTGTGTAACTTTTTACAACCCCATGGACTGTATAGCCCATCAGGCTCCCCTGTCCATGGAATTCTCCAGGCAAGAATTCTGGAGTCACTTGACATTTCCTTCTCCATGGGATCTTCCCAACCCAGGAATGATGAGGATATTATTAAAAAACATAGGAGTCACATTGAAGGGGTTCCCAATGGCCAGATCTGAGACAATTTTAGTAACCAAAATAAATAATAATAGTAATAAATAATAACTCATGGAATAAAGAATATATCCATGACTCCATATATATATAAATTGGAAGGAATGATGCTAAAGCTGAAACTCCAGTACTTTGGCCACCTCATGTGAAGAGTTGACTCATTGAAAAAGACTCTGATGCTGGGAGGGATTGAGGGCAGGAGAGAAGGGGACGACAGAGGATGAGATGGCTGGATGGCATCACTGACTCGATCGATGTGAGTCTGAGTGAACTCCGGGAGTTGGTGATGGACAGGGAGGCCTGGTGTGCTGCGATTCATGGAGTCGGACACGACTGAGCGGCTGAACTGAACTGATATACATATAAATAAATAATTTGATAAATAGATAAATGAGGTGGAGCCTCATGCAATAGAATTCCAGTGAATAAATATAGAAGGAATGATGGAAACAGGAAACTGCTGTTTGGCTAACCCCACAGTGGCTTCCCGGGTAGCTCGGATGGTAAAGAATCCACCTATGATACAGGAGACCTGGATTCAATCCCTGGGATGGAGAAGTCCTCTGGAGAAGCGAATGGCTCCCCACTCCAGTGCTCCTCCCGAAGAAGCCCCTGGACAGAGAAGCCTGGGTGGGCTACGATCCGTGGTGTCGCAGAGTCGGACGCCACTGAGTGCCTGACACTAGGCTCACTGTAAGTGCTGCAGGCAGGAACCACCGATGAGTGCTGGAATTAGTGGGTAAAAGTATGATGGAAAAAAAGGTTTCTGTTTATAGTCTCAAGCTATCCCTACTCAAAATACTTATTAATTACAAAAGGGAAAAAGGTAACTTTGCCATGGATAAATCTGATAGACACCACCTTATCCAAGGGGTAAAAGGCCCTATCAGCAGAAATGAGATGTATGGGCATCATGTTCCTCCTGGTGTGATGTGCCGAGAAGACAGCATCCCTTCTGGGGGCTTCGGCTTCCCCGGTGGTCCAGTGGTTAAGACTCCACACTCCCAGTGGAGGGGGCACGGGTTCAGTTCCTGGTCAGGGAAGTAACATCTTGCAAATAAATAAAGTTTTTAAAAAATCACTTCTGTAGGCATTTGTGCCCAAAATGAAAAACCTCAGTCTAATTCCGGAAAAGCACCAGACACACCCAAAGTGAGGAACATTCTGCAGAGCAACTGGCCGCTGCTCTTGAAAAGTGCTGTGATCAGGAAAGACAACGCTTGAGGGAACTGTCCCAAACTGGAGACATGATAACTCAGCGCTCTGTGTGCGACTGCATGGGATCCTGGGGAGAAGAAGAACCCAGGGGCAGTGGACAAAGGTGGAATGCCATCTGAAGGCAAGTTAGTAGTGCTGTATCAGCGTTCATATCCTGCAGGCGTGCTAAGTCACTTCAGTCACATCCGACTCTGTGACCCTCAGGCTCCTCTGTCCATGGGATTCTCCAGGCAAATACTGGAGTGGGTTGCCATGTCCTCCTCCTGGGGCGCTTCCCACCCAGGGACTGAACTTGCATCTCATTATGTCTCCTTCTTTACCACTACCTGGGAATCCCTGTTCATATTCTGGTCTTGATAATTATGCTCTGCTTATAGAAGGTGTTAACATTTGGAAGAGCTGGGTGAAGTGTGTTTAGGCATTTTTCCTACTATTTTTGCAAAGTTTCTCAAGTCTAAAATTATCTCAAAATGAAAAATAAAATAAAAAACAAGATTGTATGAAATATACATACATAATGCTTTTTAAAAGGCATTATACAAAGTATTATAGATAGAATGAATAAACAACAAGGTCCTACTGTATAGCACAGGAAACTATATTCAGTGTCCCATGATAAACCATAATGGAAAAGAATATATATAAAAAAATATGTGTTGCTTGCTCGGTCATGTGTGACTCTTGGTGATAACCCACTAGGCTCCTCTGTCCATGGGATTTTCCATGCAAGAGAACTGGAATGAATAACTATTCCCTTCTCCAGGACATCTTCCCAACCTGGGGATCAAATTCAGGTCTCCTGCATTGCAAACAAATTCTTTACCATCTAAGCCACTAGGGAAGCCTGGTACTAGTGGTAAAAAAGAATATATATATATATAGTAGTGCTGTATCAGCGTTCATATCCTGCAGGCGTGCTAAGTCACTTCAGTCACATCCGACTCTGTGACCCTCAGGCTCCTCTGTCCATGGGATTCTCCAGGCAAATACTGGAGTGGGTTGCCATGTCCTCCTCCTGGGGCGCTTCCCACCCAGGGACTGAACTCGCATCTCATTATGTCTCCTTCTTTACCACTACCTGGGAATCCCTGTTCATATTCTGGTCTTGATAATTATGCTCTGCTTATAGAAGGTGTTAACATTTGGAAGAGCTGGGTGAAGTGTATTTAGGCATTTTTCCTACTATTTTTGCAAAGTTTCTCAAGTCTAAAATTATCTCAAAATGAAAAATAAAATAAAAAACAAGATTGTATGAAATATACATACATAATGCTTTTTAAAAGGCATTATACAAAGTATTATAGATAGAATGAATAAACAACAAGGTCCTACTGTATAGCACAGGAAACTATATTCAGTGTCCCATGATAAACCATAATGGAAAAGAATATATATAAAAAAATATGTGTTGCTTGCTCGGTCATGTGTGACTCTTGGTGATAACCCACTAGGCTCCTCTGTCCATGGGATTTTCCATGCAAGAGAACTGGAATGAATAACTATTCCCTTCTCCAGGACATCTTCCCAACCTGGGGATCAAATTCAGGTCTCCTGCATTGCAAACAAATTCTTTACCATCTAAGCCACTAGGGAAGCCTGGTACTAGTGGTAAAAAAGAATATATATATATATGTATAACTGAATCACATTGCTGTACAGCAGAAATGAACACAAGACTGCAAATCAACTGTACTTATAATTTTTTTTAAAAAGGCATTACAATGTGTATCAGGTTTCTGATTATCCAAAGTTTGAAACCTCCCTTAGGTCAGAGCCCAATCTGTGAGATGAAAACCTCTACTTTTATCACAACACAGAAGTAGAAAGAAGGGAAGAATTGGGGCCCATATTGAGCAAGACACATGTAAATATTCATATGATGTTTTAGTGGAATTGTAGAACACACTGTGGGACTTCCATGGTAGCTCAGATGATAAAGAATCCACCTGCAATGTAGGAGACCGGGTTCGATCTGTGTGTTGGGAAGATCCCCTGGAGAAGGGAATGGCTACCCACTCCAGTATTCTAGCCTGGAGAATTTCACGAACAGAGAAGCCTGGTGGACGGCAGTCCGTGGGGTTGCAAAGAGTCGGACATGACTGAGTGACTAATATTTTCACTTTCAGAACACACCACAGACTAACCAAACCCTCCTCTCCTGTTCTGAAACGTTCTGACCATTGCTCTGGCTTATGTTCCCACGTTTCACAGACATCCCCAGAACTGCACGTAGCATGGTCCTGAGGATCACAGGACTTAATGTTTCCTGCTTTCATAATGCTGGCCCTTGGGTGGCACACGTAATGGGATAAAGGAAGCAGATCATATCTGCTGAGGCATGAGATAATAGCAATGAAATGATAGCTGAGTGATCACCTGCCAAAGCTTTTATGCTTAATCCGACCCCTAGAGGAAGGGTCTATTACTATACACAGTTTACAAAGAGAGTGACAGGCTTGCCCAGGGTCTTATCCTCTGACGTGCACAGCTAGTAACTTGTGGGGCTAGGATCTGAGCCCAGGCAGGCCACCTCCAGAGCCCACATGCTGATGAGTTAGAAGGTGCAGGGGGTGGGGTTGAATGCGAGGTAAGTGGGGCTTGGTCCTCCAACCCAGCTTGTGTTTTTTGTTGGTGGTGGTGGCTTTTTGGCTGCTCTGGGTCTTTTTAGTTATGGCATGCGGGCTTAGTTGCCCCACAGCATGTGGGATCTTAGTTCCCTGGCAACCGCTGCATTGGAAGTAGCAGTAGCAGTCGCTCAGTTCAGTTCAGTTCAGTTCAGTCGCTCAGTCGTGTCCGACTGTTTGCGACCCCATGAATCGCAGC
>SJYX01014550.1:0-15842 GCA_006410675.1 Oreotragus oreotragus
GCTATAAAGAAATAAATATTAATTAAAAAAAATAAAATCAAGGGACTTCCTTGGTGGTCCAGTGGTTAAGACTTTACCTTCCAATGTATGGGTTGTGGGCTTGACCCCTAGTCAGGAAGCTAAGATCCCACATATCTCCCAGTGAAAAAATCAAGACATAGAACAGAAGAAATAGTGTAACAAATTCAATAAAGACTTTAACAATGACCCATATAAAAAAATCTTTTAAGAAGTCACACTAAAGCATGATTAATGAATTACAATTTAATATTTCAGCTTTCATTAACCAAAAGGGATGAATCTGTAATTGTGGAATCATAGAAGAAGAGGCCACTAGATAAGGAGAGATGTATTTTTGGGAAAAAAAAAAATCCATGAGTTTCCCTTTTTAGGCAGCACTTAGATTTGGTTTTGCAAGGTCAGTAGTGGAGGTGTTATTTCTCTCTAGGTCTTCAGTGAGGTGATGGAGCCAACACCACCTCCATTGGACTTAAAATCCAAATACTTTGGCTTCCCAGATAAATAGTCAACTGAAAGTAAGTGAATAACATGCTTTTCTTATCTGGTAATGGCATTTCTAGAATATAGAGCATTATTTTTAAGACTGTGCTTTGATCAGTAGTATCAAAACTATTTTCTAGAAGAAGAACTGACTCATTTGAAAAGACTCTGATGCTGGGAAAGATTGAAGGTGGGAGGAGAAGGGAATGATAGAGGATGAGATGGGTGGATGGCATCACTGACTCAATAGACATGAGTTTGAGTGAACTCGGGGAGATGGTGATGAACAGGGAGGCCTGGCACACTGCGATTCATGGGGTCGCAAAGAGTCGGACACGACTGAGCGACTGAACTGAACTGAACTGAGATGGGTGGATGGCATCACTGACTCAATAGACATGAGTTTGAGTGAACTCTGGGAGTTGGTGATGGACAGGGAGGCGTGATGTGCTGCAATTCATGGGGTGGCAAAGAGTTGGACATGACCGAGCGACTGAACTGAACTGAACTGTGCTAAAGGGGTTCNAGTCGGACACGACTGAGCGACTGAACTGAACTGAACTGAGATGGGTGGATGGCATCACTGACTCAATAGACATGAGTTTGAGTGAACTCCGGGAGTTGGTGATGGACAGGGAGGCGTGATGTGCTGCAATTCATGGGGTGGCAAAGAGTTGGACATGACCGAGCGACTGAACTGAACTGAACTGTGCTAAAGGGGTTCCCCAGGGGGTGCTAATGGTAGAGTATGGCTGCCAATGCAGGAGACCTGGGTTGGATCCCTGGGTCAGGAAGATCCCCTGGAGGAGGAAATGGCATTCCATGCCATTATTATTGCTTGGAGAATTCCATGAACAGAGGAGCTGTGGGCTACAGTCCACGGGGTCTCAAAGAGTCACACATATCTGAGCGTCTGAGCACATAGCAGATTGCACGGTTCTAAAGTTGAGAAATAAAGTCCTTCCTATCTTTTAAGTCTTTGCATAGGCAATTTGCTTTGCCTACTTTAAATGAGGTTTGTGATTATAATTGAGGACTGTTTGGATGACTAGAGGGACATGCCAGGTGGTATTAACATAGGAACTCCTTACAGAGGCATCAACCCAAAATATTGTATTGAAAGTTGGTGATGGACAGGGAGGCGTGATGTGCTGCAATTCATGGGGTGGCAAAGAGTTGGACATGACCGAGTGACTGAACTGAACTGAACTGTGCAAAAGGGGTTCCCCAGGGGGTGCTAATGGTAAAGAGTATGGCTGCCAATGCAGGAGACCTGGGTTAGATCCCTGGGTCAGGAAGATCCCCTGGAGGAGGAAATGGCATCCCATGCCATTATTATTGCTTGGAGAATTCCATGAACAGAGGAGCCGTGGGCTACAGTCCATGGGGTCTCAAAGAGTCACACATGTCTGAGCGTCTGAGCACATAGCAGATTGCACGGTTCTAAAGTTGAGAAATAATGTCCTTCCTATCTTTTAAGTCTTTGCATAGGCAATTTGCTTTGCCTACTTTAAATGAGGTTTGTGATTATAATTGAGGACTGTTTGGATGACTAGAGGGACATGCCAGGTGGTATTAACATGGGAACTCCTTACAGAGGCATCAACCCAAAATATTGTATTGAAAACAAAAACTATGGTATAATTCAAAAGAGGAAGATATGAACTTTGAAGTGTGGGAAGTCATGTGTGTAAATACCTAAAGATGAGAATTAATGAGTCATGTACTGAGAATAGAAAACTGGTTATCCGAACTCATCTGGGAGTATGGTAGAAGAAAAGGACCTTGGGAGGAAGGAAAACAAGTTAGCAAAAGATCTTGAAATTACAGTTGCGAAGTAAAGTTTGCAGAAGTGGTTGAGACAGAAATGTTTTCCTATCTTGTTAAGTCTGCATTTCTCAGACTTTCTAACCATTTCTCTTTAATGAATATTGGAAAAATTTCCTGATTTAAATTCTGAACAGTCTGTTCATACTGCTAACTTAAGTTTGATACACGATTAGGCGCCCCACAACATTACTTCTGAGAAATCGATATTACACAATCAATACCACAAACTAATTTCCACCCTAAGGAGCCTCTCATGTAAGTGTCGCTGCTGCTGCTGCTGCTGCTGCTGCTGCTAAATCGCTTCAATCATGTCCGACTCTGTGCGACCCCATAGACGGCAGCCCACCAGACTCCCCCGTCCCTGGGACTCTCCAGGCAAGAATACTGGAGTGGGTTCCCTTTTCCTTCTCCAATGCATGAAAGTGAAAAGTGAAAGTGAAGTCGCTCAGTTATGTCTGACCCTCAGCGACCCCATGGACTGCAGCCTACCAGGCTCCTCCATCCATGGGATTTTCCAGGCAAGATTACTGGAGTGGGGTGCCATTGCCTTCTCCACATGTAAGTGTTATGCATTGCATATTGGAAAAAATTTCTAAAGGTTTCTGGGAACATGCTAGACTAGGTACCCTGACTAACCTTCTTGCTAAAAATAACCAAAACTGTAAAATGAAATATATTTTTTCAATTATTTGAGTGCATTGGTCACCTGAAAAGTAGTGGAGAACAGTAGTCTATAAAAAACTAAGTGCAAGCAGGAAAGCTGGGTTAGCAGAAGGCTGAAGCCGATGTTAACCTTGAGGGCTAAAATTTCAGTTTTCAAGGCTTGAGAGTGGAGGCGATTAAGGTTGAAGCTAGAGCCAGCCAGGCTTATGTTAGGAAGCATAATAGAAAACAAAATTTTAGGTGTAGGCTGTTTACAAACGACTCATATGAAACTAAAGCATACAGAAAAATTCAGACAGGGTTCAAGAAGACGCGCAAAGCAAACACAAACCAAAAGAAACCAGTGGGATAGCTATGTTAGTAGCTGGAGAAACTGTCCCTTACTGTGTGTAAAATATACATATACCTCAAATCCAGCAAACCCACTTCTTTCATAATCCCTTTCACTCTTTTTTCTTTAGGACTTGGAGACATAACTGATAAGATTAAGGTTTTAGCAAGCAGACAACAGATGGTTGATTCAAAGTCTATAAATGTAATTACGTGTAGAATGAAAGATAGTGTCACAGTCAAATGGAAATCAGGTCACAATGAACTCAGATAAAGGGGTATTTTGTTGCAGAATATAAATGGGGCCACTATAAACAATCTTGTATGTCACAGACATTATGTTTAAGAAGAAAACTAGGTCCTGTGACTCTCATAGCTTGAAACAGAATAACCCCTTTCCCTGCCAAAAAAAATTTCGAAAAACAAAACAAACCTAAGAACTTCCCTCAGAAAATTAGGATCTCTCCAGGAAGTTCCTTACCAGGTTTGCTTTTCTGAAACTTCATATAGAACCCGGTGACATAGCAAAGAGTTAAATGCAGAAGTAGATATGAGAAGTAGGTAAAGAAATTCATATCAGGGTAGTGAGCTGGACTCCGAGGGCTGAAAGACCTATTCTGTCTGGCACAAACACTAAAAGGGAACAAGCCATTGCTCTGGGCTCCCCTGTCTGGAAGGTCTTCACTCTGAGTGGGCTTTGGAAACCACAGAATTTCCCCTGTGCCTCTGCGGGGAGTCAGGGAAGCCTGGTGAAGTTGGGTCTGGACGGTCACAACATCATTATCTGTGGTATTGTATATGACCTTTTCATGACTTCTTTGTCCCTTCAAGGTGAAAGTGAAGTTGCTCAGTCATCCAACTCTTTGTGACCCCATGGACTGTAGCCTACCAGGCTCCTCCATCCACGAGATTTTCCAGGCAAGAGTACTGGAGTGGATTGCCATTGCCTTCGCCAGGAGATCTTCCCGACCTAGGGTTTGAACCCGGGTCTCGCACACTGTAGGCAAACGCTTTAACCTCTGAGCCACCAGGAAAGTCCTCATTCAAGGTAAAAGAAACTAAAACTAACATTAGCCAAGCCTTAGTTTCTTTTAGGGGTCTGACATCCACCATAAAAGTTTTGAAATACCACACTAATAAATGTGTTTCTTTTTAAAAAAAAAACAAAAAACAACTCTTTATTCATTGAAACATCATTGGCATAGCACTTCTCATGTTCAGTCTCATCAAATAATAAAATTTTCACTTTCTGTACTCAATTCTTAAGAATCTGAGAGATTAACTAAAAGGAAAAGAATTGAAAACCTGGAAACTTACAGCAGATAAGTTATCACACAAGAGAAAGAACTTTTCTTACTAACGGCAATATTAATGGCACAACTCAACCAAAACTCATATATATTTTACTGCTTAATTTACATATTATTTTGGTGGAAAAAATAGTATTCTTTATTCTTTCAGTTTATGCAAAAATACACTTCTCCAGGGACATCACTTAGATGTTATGCAAACCGTGTAGAGCCATGAATAGGCTAACTCTAGAGTCCAAGATGCTTGAAAGACTCCAAGAAAGTATTTAAAAACAGACTTAACAAAATACGCACTGGATCACGCCCATGTCCATCCAAAATGTATCCTGGCTCTAACTGTGGCAGTAGAGAAAGGTCTACAGACCTTTATGCTATTACTTTAAAAGGGATTGGATAACACCCTGCCACCCTACTCCCACCCAAATAATCCCAGCCTTCTTTGATAACCAAGATAAGCCAGTAATCTCTGTATTGATTCAAATTTTTTCAAGAACTTATTATACTTTATACTGACTTATACGTGGATCATGAATTTAATAAATTTACTACCTTTATTTAGAGTGACGTTTTATTTCTTACTACCTTAGTCAAACAGTTAAGTCAAACAATCTCAAAGATGGAGATTCCCTTAAAATATGAAGAAATGCCAAAACTGGTTTACAAAATATAGTGATACATTTAAATATTTACATCAGACTAAGCCAAATGTATACAAAATATATTTAAGCCAAAAGAGATCCAATAGTATGATCTAACGCAGCAATTTTCAAAAGATTTATTACAAATGCAATAGGGGATGGGTTAAAGTGGGGTGATATCATCTTTCTCTCCTGTACCACTGTGACTTCAGATTTAACTTCATTTAGAGATGACCTCAGAAGTCTGCTTTTGAGGTTCTTCATGAACGTGAGGCTCAAGCCAGAAAGACCTCCTCGCTTCCTTGATAAACCCTGACGTCTAGTTTGTAATAACCTGAGATTTGGTGATAAGTCTGTTTTCCTGATTCATATGCTTCATAATTTGATTGTGATTTTACATGAATGATAAAAAATAAATAAACTATTCAGGCTGAGCTGAGAGAGCAGAAGAATGAGGAGATGGAAAGGTGTGAAAGAAAGATATTTTTTTTTTGCAGACTGGTTATGTTTCCTTGGAAGTAACCTGGTTGGGAAAACTCCAGGATACTATGCAAGGCTTAAAAAGCATCAAAGAAGCAAAACGGTAGTTGCCTCAAGTGGGGCAGTGCAGACAGTCTGTGTTGCCGCAGCTATTTCTGTCTCTATCTCCACATGTCTCTCTTATTCAGGAGGTTCACTTTAAAATAGGCTACTGACGCTCCACTCCAGCATCATAAGTCCATCAGCCAGAAGTGACAGCTGAGCACAGGCAGCTGTGTAGGCTGAGTGCTTGAGGCTTCTTACAGGCTGCTGCTGCTGCTGCTAAGTCGCTTCAGTTGTGTCCGACTCTGTGTGACCCCTTAGATGGCCGCCCACCAGGCTCCCCTGTCCCTGGGATTCTCCAGGCAAGAAGACTGGAGAGGGTTGCCATTTCCTTCTCCAATGCATGAAAGTGAAAAGTGAAAGCGAAGTCGCTCAGGCGTGTCCGACTCTTTGCGAGCCCATGGACCGCAGCCCACCAGGCTCCTTCGTCCGTGGGATTCTCCAGGCAAGAGTGCTGGAGTGGGGTGCCACGCCTTCTGCGTCTTACAGGGTAAACTGTCTAAAACATTGGCTTGAGCTCTGCCCACTTCCCACAGACACGGCATCTGATGTGCTGTTTCTATTGACCATTTAAGTAGTAATCAGTAGCCATTTCCTCAGGGTGGGAAGGTTCTTCTCCAGCCACTTAATATTTTTGGATATGGTTTCCAGAATAATTTGAAATATATCTAGATGTGATCCTTGGGCCTTAAGAGATTCAAAGAACAGTTCCACCTGAAAGTAAAGCCAGAAAGGAATGACTGATATGGTTCATAAAACACTTTCTCTTTCAAAGGGCTTCAAAACAGCTTGCAGAGTATACAAACACAGATGCAAGCGCTTTTCTGCCAACCTCTAAAAAAGTGATTTTCTTCATTTCTTTTTGGGGCATAATGATCTTTATCTTCAAACAATAGGTAAAGCAAGACAGGAATGACAAATCTTACCAGTAAGCACTCTGCAGGTAAAAAAAGGTAGGAGACTGAGTCAAGCTCACAGCGTAAGCAGTGATCTGGGATTAAAGTTCTGAATTTGGTTTAAAATTAAATAAATTCAAGATTTATTGTGGAAAGACAATGTAAAAAAGACCTTCAAGCATTCTTTCAAATGTCAATATAATCACTCAAGTGATGATACAATACAAACTAAAGAATACGAAAGGACTCATCCCTCAAGTGTAATTTTCGTTTTGAACGCTATGAACATTAGTTCTGTCTCTTCCGTTTACTTTCTAGGTGACACTGGACAAACAGCTTGTTTTCTTTTAATAAAATAACAACTTAAAACCAGATTGCATCTAAATTTACTTTCAAGTCTATAACTTGAACATTTAATTTTAAATTGTTGGCAATAGAGAGTCACAAACCTCCTGCAACTCATCCTTGGAAGAAAAATGAGATGTTGTACCAGAGACGATCATTCTTATGGGGAATGAGCCCAAATCAAATCTGAAAATAAAAGGAATTTCATAGATGTAAGTAATAGGAACAATGACCTTATGTTTATAACATGCTATATATATTTAAACTATGTAACATTAGTAACTGTATGATAAACTTGTACATTACAATGGATACTATCAATTACCACAAGACTAGCTCATATGCATCTGGGAACATCTGAAAGCTATGAAATTTGTCAAATTCGACCATAAGATTAAAATTTAGATAAAGCTTTATAGGAAATATGATGCATGTTTATGTTTAAATTTAAGTTCATATTTAAAGCGGCACCCTACAATTTTTGATTATGCATTCCATCAACAAGATTTTTTGACCAAGAATTTCCCAATATGCATATTTTAATTTATGAATTATATGAATATACTAACTTAAAGGTAAAAAGGAAAACATAAGAAATGATACATGTGGTCATATTTTCTTCTTGCACTGTAAGGCATTGTCTTACAAACTTCCCCAATTCATTTTGGACATCACTGTGTTTAAACATCGTATATATTGGGGCATTGTTGGTGGAACTCTTGTTCAAAGCCACAGATGGCATCCTTTACCTCTCTGTCTTACATAGAGAATCTGGCCACAGGTCTAACGGGTTCATGCAGAGCACAGATACATCTCAGACATGCTGCCAAGTCTGGGCTCTGTACACAGTCGGAGAGGAAAATAATTTCCAGTTACAAAATAAATCTGATAGCACTGCAGAGAAATCGGATCATCCAGGAGGGAACGGAGAGTCACGCAAACAACAAAACCTGGTTCCAGTAGGGTGTTTAAGGAAAGTGTTTTTTGTTTTGTTTTTAAAAAACAGTTTCTAACTAATGTGATCTCATGTGGATGTCAACCCCCTTAAGATCTGGAAGGGGTAGAAACGTGCTTTTTGCTCACAAAAAGCTATCGGTGAGAACCCTGAGTCCTTTATGACTAAGAAATGAGAGGGATGAGGAACTGAGGATGACTGACATCAGACACGCTAAATGACACAGAAATAAGCAAACTGCACAGCTCTTTCATTTAGGGTATTTTCCATAGAGTTAGTAAGTGATATTTTGATTGGGATGAGGAATGGTTGAGCACCTTCGCAGGGGGTCTGCTGTGAGAGAAAGCCATGGCATCCTGTACGTTCCGAGAAAATCTAATCTTTACTGCTTTTGTTCCGGGACTATCTTAGGGCCAGGAGCATATTGCAGTGAGCTATAGTTCTCCCAAAAGTTGAAACCCCAGAGAAGACTCATAACCTAACTACTTTTGGAGGGGAGCTCCCCAGGCACTTCTGATTAATTTCTTCTATTGCCTTCAAGCTCTCCACTGTTTTACCTCTCCAAGGGAAATGGAGGTAGGGATTAGTTCTCTTCAAAATTTCTGAAGTTTTTTTTTCCCCCCAGAACAAAACTGTATTAACAAAGTAAACGAAATATTTTGCTGTACTATATATGGCTTCATTGCATTCTTCTGGGGTAGGGAGAGAGCCAGAAAGGAAAACGGCATGGGGTTGATGACTGGATTTAACTCAGCTCTTACTTGTTCCCAGCAATTCTTCATGGCTTGAGATGAGTAACAGAAATCTGTTTCCCATCCCCTTTTTTTCATTCCTCTCCCTTATACTTGGACAGCAGGCTAGTGAGTTTTAAAATCGACACACTTCATCAAACCATTTGAGTAAAATTAGTGTCATTCATATGCTTTAGGGAACATCTGATTACACTTGGTTTTAGGCAACTGAAATATCTGGGTGGAAGAATACACATTGTGAAAGCCACTCAGTCGTGCCCGACTCTTTGTGACCACGTGGACTATACAGTCCATGGAATTCTCCAGGACTTTCCCTGGAGTGGGTAGCCTTTTCCTTCTCCAGGGGATCTTCCCAACCCAGGCATCGAACCCAGGTCTGCCGCATCGCAGGCGGATTCTTTACCAGCTGAGCCACCAGGGAAGCCCAAGAATACTGGAGAGGGTAGTCTATCCCTTCTCCAGCGGATCTTCCCGACCCAGAAATTGAACCTGGGTCTCTGCATTGCAGGCAGATTCTTGACCAACTGAGCTATTAGGATATAAACAAATACCAACTTTTTAAGGAGATGGGTCCAGTTTTCTCTTACAAAGTTCCAGGCTAGTTGCTGCCCCTCTGGATTTCTGGCAATCGCAAAAAGAAGAGCTGCCAAGTCCTGTGTCTTGATAACCTTTCCTTCCATTCCTAGTTCAATTAACCTGAAGAAGCAAAGATCACTTAATTTTTCATGGCATGATCTATCACGGAAATTAACTCAGGCTATCAGTATATTGAAAGCATCAGAGAGAAAGAGGCACAACGAAAGTGTAATGTATCAAAAACAGTAATAAACTCTCTACTGGCTAACATTTTTAATATTCCAGTTAAAGGTTTACTTTTCTCCAGAAGTAATTTTATCCACTTATTATTTCAGTAAACTTCAATTAGCATCTTATACACAAAAATGTATTTTTTAATAATAATAATTTTCCTCCAAGGTTCTGACAGTAAAACATAGCTATTTGCTTAGTATCAATCACATGATTAAGGAACATCTGTTTTCACTATGAGTATTTTGTCAATACATGGTTTTTGGAAAAAATTCAAGATGGTTCAAATCCTGATTTCGTTATTATTATATGCCTTTGAAATGGATGGCTGAATTTTAGTAACTTTCCTGAATATGTGTGAGTTTACTTTTGACAACTTAAATTCACTTACTTCATTAACTTTTCCTGATGTTTGCTGGTTGACAATGCATACAGGATTTTGTTTTTTTCAGCGCCTGACAATGACAGCTCATATTGCTCTAAAAGGTAATTCCATCCTGTTGTTGTTTGAGCCCCCACGGAATACACGATCGTTAAAACATCTGTTGGGATGCTGTAATATTAAGTACAAAAGTGAACAAAAGTTCTATGAAAGAAAAAATTAGTTTTTCTTATCATGACTTTAAATTCTAAAACAGAATCACCCTTATTTCCTGCTGTTGTTCAGTCACGAAGCTGTGTCTGACTCTTTGCGACCCCATGGACTGCAACACACCAGGCTTCCCTGTCCTTCTCAACCTCCCTGAGCTTGCTCAAACACATGTCCATTGATTCAGAGATACCATACCGCCATCTCATCCTCTATTGTCCCCTTCTCTTCTGCCCTCAGTCTTTCCCAGCATCAGGGTCTTTTCTAGTGAGTCAGCTTTTTGCATCAGGTTTCCAAAGTATTGGAGCTTCAGCGTCAGCATCAGTCCTTGCAATGAATATCCAGGGTTGATGTCCTTTAGAAGTGACTGGTTTGATCTTCTTGCTGTCCTAGGGACTCTCAAGTCTTCTCCAGCACCACAATTCAAAAGCATCAATTCTTCGTTGTTTAGCCTTCTTTATGGAAAAATTTTATGTACTATTACTTTGCAAACTATTTGTGTTTTTTCCTACTGATGATAAAATGTTTAAAGAATAATAATCATATAAATTTAAACTACATGGAGAATCTTCAGGAGAAGATGAAATCAATAAAAGATGTGATTTCTGAAATATAAATGCACTGGTCTATATAGAATTCTGTCGCTAAATTGCATGTATTTGTACTATATGATTTTTAAAAAATTATTACTTGTTGCTTTAATGTTGCACTAGGAGTATTTTCTAGTAGGCCTGTTTGAGAGCTATCTGACTCTAGGCGTAAAAAATTGTAATTTACCACAGGTGTTTAGAGTTCAGTCATTTATATTATAATTCTGTAAAATGATAAGATGCAATATTATTATTTTCTGTCCCCCTAAAGAAGACACCATGGTTTTCAAGTTTTATNACCTTCGCAGGGGGTCTGCTGTGAGAGAAAGCCATGGCATCCTGTACGTTCCGAGAAAATCTAATCTTTACTGCTTTTGTTCCGGGACTATCTTAGGGCCAGGAGCATATTGCAGTGAGCTATAGTTCTCCCAAAAGTTGAAACCCCAGAGAAGACTCATAACCTAACTACTTTTGGAGGGGAGCTCCCCAGGCACTTCTGATTAATTTCTTCTATTGCCTTCAAGCTCTCCACTGTTTTACCTCTCCAAGGGAAATGGAGGTAGGGATTAGTTCTCTTCAAAATTTCTGAAGTTTTTTTTTCCCCCCAGAACAAAACTGTATTAACAAAGTAAACGAAATATTTTGCTGTACTATATATGGCTTCATTGCATTCTTCTGGGGTAGGGAGAGAGCCAGAAAGGAAAACGGCATGGGGTTGATGACTGGATTTAACTCAGCTCTTACTTGTTCCCAGCAATTCTTCATGGCTTGAGATGAGTAACAGAAATCTGTTTCCCATCCCCTTTTTTTCATTCCTCTCCCTTATACTTGGACAGCAGGCTAGTGAGTTTTAAAATCGACACACTTCATCAAACCATTTGAGTAAAATTAGTGTCATTCATATGCTTTAGGGAACATCTGATTACACTTGGTTTTAGGCAACTGAAATATCTGGGTGGAAGAATACACATTGTGAAAGCCACTCAGTCGTGCCCGACTCTTTGTGACCACGTGGACTATACAGTCCATGGAATTCTCCAGGACTTTCCCTGGAGTGGGTAGCCTTTTCCTTCTCCAGGGGATCTTCCCAACCCAGGCATCGAACCCAGGTCTGCCGCATCGCAGGCGGATTCTTTACCAGCTGAGCCACCAGGGAAGCCCAAGAATACTGGAGAGGGTAGTCTATCCCTTCTCCAGCGGATCTTCCCGACCCAGAAATTGAACCTGGGTCTCTGCATTGCAGGCAGATTCTTGACCAACTGAGCTATTAGGATATAAACAAATACCAACTTTTTAAGGAGATGGGTCCAGTTTTCTCTTACAAAGTTCCAGGCTAGTTGCTGCCCCTCTGGATTTCTGGCAATCGCAAAAAGAAGAGCTGCCAAGTCCTGTGTCTTGATAACCTTTCCTTCCATTCCTAGTTCAATTAACCTGAAGAAGCAAAGATCACTTAATTTTTCATGGCATGATCTATCACGGAAATTAACTCAGGCTATCAGTATATTGAAAGCATCAGAGAGAAAGAGGCACAACGAAAGTGTAATGTATCAAAAACAGTAATAAACTCTCTACTGGCTAACATTTTTAATATTCCAGTTAAAGGTTTACTTTTCTCCAGAAGTAATTTTATCCACTTATTATTTCAGTAAACTTCAATTAGCATCTTATACACAAAAATGTATTTTTTAATAATAATAATTTTCCTCCAAGGTTCTGACAGTAAAACATAGCTATTTGCTTAGTATCAATCACATGATTAAGGAACATCTGTTTTCACTATGAGTATTTTGTCAATACATGGTTTTTGGAAAAAATTCAAAATGGTTCAAATCCTGATTTCGTTATTATTATATGCCTTTGAAATGGATGGCTGAATTTTCGTAACTTTCCTGAATATGTGTGAGTTTACTTTTGACAACTTAAATTCACTTACTTCATTAACTTTTCCTGATGTTTGCTGGTTGACAATGCATACAGGATTTTGTTTTTTTCAGCGCCTGACAATGACAGCTCATATTGCTCTAAAAGGTAATTCCATCCTGTTGTTGTTTGAGCCCCCACGGAATACACGATCGTTAAAACATCTGTTGGGATGCTGTAATATTAAGTACAAAAGTGAACAAAAGTTCTATGAAAGAAAAAATTAGTTTTTCTTATCATGACTTTAAATTCTAAAACAGAATCACCCTTATTTCCTGCTGTTGTTCAGTCACGAAGCTGTGTCTGACTCTTTGCGACCCCATGGACTGCAACACACCAGGCTTCCCTGTCCTTCTCAACCTCCCTGAGCTTGCTCAAACACATGTCCATTGATTCAGAGATACCATACCGCCATCTCATCCTCTATTGTCCCCTTCTCTTCTGCCCTCAGTCTTTCCCAGCATCAGGGTCTTTTCTAGTGAGTCAGCTTTTTGCATCAGGTTTCCAAAGTATTGGAGCTTCAGCGTCAGCATCAGTCCTTGCAATGAATATCCAGGGTTGATGTCCTTTAGAAGTGACTGGTTTGATCTTCTTGCTGTCCTAGGGACTCTCAAGTCTTCTCCAGCACCACAATTCAAAAGCATCAATTCTTCGTTGTTTAGCCTTCTTTATGGAAAAATTTTATGTACTATTACTTTGCAAACTATTTGTGTTTTTTCCTACTGATGATAAAATGTTTAAAGAATAATAATCATATAAATTTAAACTACATGGAGAATCTTCAGGAGAAGATGAAATCAATAAAAGATGTGATTTCTGAAATATAAATGCACTGGTCTATATAGAATTCTGTCGCTAAATTGCATGTATTTGTACTATATGATTTTTAAAAAATTATTACTTGTTGCTTTAATGTTGCACTAGGAGTATTTTCTAGTAGGCCTGTTTGAGAGCTATCTGACTCTAGGCGTAAAAAATTGTAATTTACCACAGGTGTTTAGAGTTCAGTCATTTATATTATAATTCTGTAAAATGATAAGATGCAATATTATTATTTTCTGTCCCCCTAAAGAAGACACCATGGTTTTCAAGTTTTATTGTCCTAAAGAATACTAACTAGTCTTTATTTTAATTTAGTTATGATTTTTAATTCCAAATATAATTGATCAGTAATAGCCAATATCCATATTGATGGCTTGGAAAACCCACAGGACAGAGAAGCAGGGATGGGACAGGAAATTTGCATTTATCCTACAGGGTCCATAACATTGTACTAGTCTCTATACAACTTACTTAACTGCCAAAGCTACCCAGTGAGATGTAAAAGTTAACCTTAATTTTTTTAAAGTGGAAATAAAGTTCAGAAAGTTTAAGTAACTTGCACCAAGGTGACATATTAACCTTTTTCGAGATGAGATTTAGACCTATGATTCTAAAACTGCACTATTTCCACTGTGCTATATGTATATAAATATCCCAAGAGCCTCTGAATCATAAAACTAAAAGTAACCAAATTATAATCCACATTATTTTTTATTTTAGTGTATTTTACTAAAGGAAATCAGTCCTGGGTGTTCATTGGAAGGACTGATGTTGACGCTGAAACTCCAGTATTTTGGTCACCTGCTGCAAAGAGCTGACTCATTTGAAAAGACCCTGATGCTGGGAAAGATTGGAGGCAGAAGGAGATGGGGATGACAGAGGATGAGATGGTTGGATGGCATCACCGACTCAATGGACATGAGTTTTGGTAAACTCCAGGAGTTGGTGATGNTCATTGGAAGGACTGATGTTGACGCTGAAACTCCAGTATTTTGGTCACCTGCTGCAAAGAGCTGACTCATTTGAAAAGACCCTGATGCTGGGAAAGATTGGAGGCAGAAGGAGATGGGGATGACAGAGGATGAGATGGTTGGATGGCATCACCGACTCAATGGACATGAGTTTTGGTAAACTCCAGGAGTTGGTGATGGACAGGGAGGCCTGGCATGCTGTGGTTCATGGGGTCACAAAGAGTTGGACATGACTGAGCGATTGAACTGAACTGTACAAATTTATAAAAATTGGCAACAAATGAATCTTGAGTCCCTTGAAGGTAGGACACCTAGCTGTTTCTTTCACTAACTTATTCTTAGCACTAACTGCGGTGCCTGGTACAGAAGCAACAAGCAAAGCATTATATTCTGAATTCATGAGTAAAAGAAGTATTTATAAAGGATTAAAACTGATGGTTTTAAACTTAAAAAAAAATAAACCTACAATATTTGATTATGTACTCTTGATTACAATCTTAAATGAGATTTTCCTAGAATTTTTTCATAGTGAAGCCTCCTATACTATAGGATGTTGAACCATCATATCTACTGGACTTGAGTTATTTCAGGTAAGATCATTCCTCTTGTAAGTAGCATAAAGACANTCCAGTATTTTGGCCACCTGATGCAAAGAGCTGACTCATTTGAAAAGACCCTGATGCTGGGAAAGATTGGAGGCAGAAAGAGATGGGGATGACAGAGGATGAGATGGTTGGATGGCATCACCGACTCAATGGACATGACTTTTGGTAAACTCCAGGAGTTGGTGATGGACAGGGAGGTCTGGCATGCTGTGGTTCATGGGGTCGCAAAGAGTTGGACATGAATGAGCGATTGAACTGAACTGTACAAATTTATAAAAATTGGCAACAAATGAATCTTGAGTCCCTTGGAGGTAGGACACCTAGCTGTTTCTTTCACTAGCTTATTCTTAGCACTAACTGCAGTGCCTGGTACAGAAGCAACAAGCAAAGCATTATATTCTGAATTCATGAATAAAAGAAGTATCTATAAAGGATTAAAACTGATGGTTTTAAACTTAAAAAAAATAAACCTACAATATTTGATTATGTACTCTTGATTACAATCTTAAGTGAGATTTTCCTAGAATTTTTTCATAGTGTGCCTCCTATACTATAGGATTTTGAACCATCATATCTACTGGACTTGAGTTACTTCAGGTAAGATCATTCCTCTTGTAAGTAGCATAAAGACAGAATATATTCTGATGTGCTATAGGGCAGCAGACTGTTTATATTTTAGCCTCATTCATACAGTTTATTCAAACATGAACAAAAAGAAGAGAAAAATACAGCTAAA